>MU122092.1:1443782-1520267 GCA_014904905.1 Wilcoxina mikolae CBS 423.85
CCGAGGCCGGGTAACCGCCCTTCATATATAATCACCTCGCGAAGTGCTTTTGGCACGCCAGCGATTATCTTACCTACATACTGTACAATTGATATATATTGTTTATTCCCGTTTGCAACCGTATCTATCATTATACTCTTATACGAGGCCGTACACGGACGTACATCCTTACAACGACAAAGACAAGACGATGGTTTTTCGCCTCAAATGGAGTCACGACTCCATTTGCATCCATGGTATTTGACTTCACCAATGTGTTGACGAAAGTAGCATGGAGAGTTCGCGGAAATAAAAGTACAACCGGAGCTCGTTCATTAAAGAATACCAAAAGCTTCAGAACATCGTCGCTGCGATGCAACTCGAAGACCCATTCTCGCCAACACCCACATTGTGTTTCGGCCTTCATGGGTGCAGCATGTTGAATAAGCTTAATCAACATAAATCTGTTTTTGCTGATGCAGTTGTCTTTCCACCGAAAGTGGTCTCAGCGGCCAAGTAGATGTCCATCCCGCTGGATATGATGAAGTAGAGGTCTATCCCGCTGGATAAGATAAAGTAGAAATCCATCCCACCTGGGGACGTAGGGAAAAGTGCCCGCACTACTGTAATTGGGATTTGTTATCCCTGTTACCAGTATATTATGGGGTGTTATGAAAGTTACCGCACCTCCACATGTACATTATCGCGACTAATCGTAGCTTATGGGGTGCTACCATGTATTAGCCCACGGTTTTTTGCATTATTGGAGTGTTATGGGAGTTATGGGAGTGTTACCATATGTTATCATAAGAACCATTTAGTCATCGTGAAAAATTAGTTGACACTTGAACTTACAGTTTCTGAGGGTAGCATCATACTCAGTGCAATTATGGCAGCATGTCAGAGTTCTCAGATATCATGGCCTTGATACTATCAGACCTCACGGTCGCTTGTCAGAGTCCACGGGTACGATGGATATGATCATGTCAGACTCTGCAGTCGCATGCCAGAGTCTAGGACTGCAATCACTATAATCTCATGATCGCTTCATATTGTATCATGGTATACTATTTATTCCTTACTAAATTATGAGCTTCTATTAACAAGTTGCAACTCTGACACTCTCACAACTCTGACATGATCACTCTCGAAGCACTTGATATTCTCTCTCTCACAACTCTGACATGCTCGCTCTCAAGTGGGCTTGGGATACCTGGACGTGATGGCTCTCAAGCGGGCTTGAAGAGATGGGTTCATGAGTGACAGCATTGATGAGAGATAGCTCTTAAGAGGGTTTGGAGAGAGATCGCTCGGAAGCCAGATGCAGAGAGCAAGGGCCAGACAGAATACGAGTTAATTGGTTTGCAATCTGACTCGGTAGATATTTACCCACAGTCGGAAAGCCGAGTGGAAGAAAGACAGGAGTGAGGCTGTACCAATGGTGCTCGGCAGCATGTGTATACATGAGATGAAGTCGGTTGCTGGAGTCGATCAGTGGAGTCGGGCGCTGAAGTCGGCTGCAGAGAGTGAGGACCTAACAGAACACGAGTGTAATTGGCGTGAGGTCTGTCTTTGGAGATGTTAACTCATGATCGGAAAGAGGACTTGTTTTGAACAGAGCGGAGAGGGGCTACACATTGTAGTGAAATGGCGGGGCTGGAAGGCAGAGGGCCTATCGTCAACACTCCACCGCCCCTCTCACGACATCGAAAGGGAATTCGTGAGAAAGAGCGGTTCTCGTACGAAGAGTGTAGGAAGAGGGTGAGAGCATATAATGGCATATCCGGCCATGAGGAACCACACAATTTGCGTGGATTTACGAATTCTCAGAAAGAATGAGAGACCAACAGCTGGGAAAGATATGAGTGTATCTAGTGGGCTCGCTGATTGTTGGCAACGAGGCGGATTGGTTCGTCGCAGATTGGTTTGTCACAGATTGAACCAAGGCGGGGTTCGACACGGATTCAATCTGAGGTTTGGTCGAAGTTCTGAGGTTTGTCACAAACCGGTTCGCGAACCATCTACCTTCGAACGGCAATAGGTAAGCGGGTTCTTGTCCGATCGGCTCGAACTTTAGCGCATCTTATGGCGGGAGAGGTTAGCTACAACATGCACTAAAATTCGAGCCGATCGGACAAGAACTCGCTTACTTATTTTTGTTTGCAGTTGTAGGCCGAAATGGTGGGGTGGCTTGGCAAGGATCCGCTTTGCTCGAACCAAACCGATTCGTCAATGGTACGAATCCCGGGCGGTTCATTGCCAACACTAGATCCACTCGTCCCAATTAAGTAGCCAGGCGTACACTAGCAGCCTTAGCGTATGCCCGGCTACTGGATTCAGCCTTAGCATAGAGGGCCTATCGTCAACACTCCGCTACACCTCTCACGGCATCCAAAGGGAATTCGTGAGAATGAATGGTTCTGGCTCAAGGAGCGTAGAAAGAGGGTGAGAGAATATGATTGAATATCTGGCCGTGAGGAACTACTCAATTAGCGTGGATTTACGAATTCTCATATCATCTGACTGTGGACTGGTGATACTGAGGGGGAGAACTTTGCTGTAGATGGGACGAGGTTCAGAGAGGTGATAGAGATAGAGATGGAGATGGAGATGGACGAGCAAGAAGGTAGAGAAGTGCTGAGAGCTTGAATTCGTATGCGAGAAATCAGGTCTCAATTCGGTAAGTTGCATTCGTATTCTTGTCTGACAGTTGCTTGGCTAAGCCACATATGGCTGGGATGGCTGAAATTGCACCACTGATTTGGGCTCGGCATTCCATTTTGGATTTGGAGGTATGAGATGACGGGCACACCATACATAATCGAGGCCTAGTTTTTCACATATGAGCTCTCATTCATCTTTTCCCCCATTCATCTTCTCCCTCCTTCTCCATCTCCTCTCTCAACCTCGTCCCATCTACAGTTATGTCCCCCCCTCTTGGGATTGCCAGTCAATAGCCAGATGACATCTAGGACCAGTTCTCTTCCATCCTCGCTCGATCAATCACTCTCTTACACCGTGTGGCCCTCGTCTCAGCTGTCAGCATTAGTGACCCACTCCCTCTACATGCGCTGGCTACCGAGCACCGTACGTACAGCCCCTGTTCATCCAAGTCAAGTCCTCTCCTCGGTTTCTCAATCGTGGGTTAACATCTCTTTAGTCAGACCTCGCACCAATTACACTCGCGTTCTGTTAGGCCCTTGCTCTCTGCAACCGATTTCAGCGACCAACCCCAGCGACCAACTCCATCCCATGTATGCACATGCTGCCGAGCACCATTGGTGTAGCCTCTATCCTCTCTTTCCAAGTCAATTCCTGCACTCGGCTTTCCGATCGTGGGTTAACATCTCCTGAGTCAGACTTCACACAAATTATACTCGTGTTCTGACAGGCCTTCGCTCGCTGCAGCCGACTTCAGTGTCCGACTCCACCATAGGTACAACTTCTCTGATCTCATTCCAAGACAAGTCTTCCACTCGGTTTCGCGATCGTGGGTTAAAATCTTCCCAGCTAGGACGAGTACCAATTAACTCGTGTTCTGTCAGACACTCGCTCCCTGCATCCAGTTTCCAAGGGATCTCACCCCAAGCCCTCTTACGAGCTGTTTTTCATCAACTCCATCTCTCATGAACCCCATTCTCCAAGCCCAGTTGTGAGCCATTTCTTTCATCTCTCGTCCATCGCTTTTCGCGCCCATCTCTCCAAGTCCACATAAAAGCCATCTTGTCCATCTCTCCCTGAGCAAACTTCAGAGCAAGCATGTCAGATTTGTGAGAGCAAGCATGTCAGTTGTGAGAGCGAGCATGTTAAGAGTTGTGAGAGCGAGAATGTCAAGTGTTTCGAGAGTGATCATGTCAGAGTTGTGAGAGTGTCAGAGTTGCAACTCGTAAATAGAAGCTCATAATTTAGTAATGAATGATTAGTATATATCATAATTAAATATGAAGTGACCATGAGATTATAGTGATTACAGTGAGCGATCGTAGGGTTTGACATGATCATCCCCATCATGCCGGTAGACTCTGACAAGCGACCGTAGAGTTTGACATGATCATGACCATTATACCGGTAGACTCTGACAAGCGACCGTGAGGTCTGACAGTATCTTGGCCATCATATCTGAGAACTCTGACATGCTACCATAATTGCACTGAGACTTTGGGTATCTGAGGCGTAACAAAACCAGACTCTTTGGCTATTGCACCTAGAGATGCATCGTGAATCAGCGAAAAGGTTGAAATATTACCACAAGTTACGGTAAGTTATGGGACTGTTACTAGAGTATTATCTGAGTTATCTATAATAGGCTTGGACCAATTTACATTTTCCGGAATTATGGCAGTTATCAGAGATTACGGTAAGTCATATGGCATACGGTAAGTTACGGGTAACGAGTTACCAATTTGCAGACGGATTCAACCAAGTAGATATCCATCCCGCTAGATAAGATGAAAAGAGAGGTCCATTCCGCCTAGGGATAAGATGACTCCATCAATGTAGAATTTCTCGATGGTAGATGGCGAGTAGTAACGCATCGAAAAGGGGTAATTCACGAAATCCCGTGAGCGAAACGTATCCAATTACTAAAGATCGATAAAAATGTAAGGGCATACATCATCGTACGTGTAGAAATGAGTGTAGATATGGTTGCACACGTGGATTCGAGAATACGATAGATGGTGGGTTCAATAGATAAGATTATCGATGGCGTGCAAGAGCACTCATGCGAGCTGACTATATACTAGGCCTATGGACATCGGGAAAGAATCCCTGCACCCAGGCGTATTAGTCATGCCCTGACATCGGTGGTACGCCAGGAGTGCCTGGAACGTCGGTTGGCAGGGTCACATGTATGTTCGTGACGATATGATGTGAGGCAGTGCAAAAACAACTCTTGGCGCTAGGTATTCACACAGTCACATGTCACTCTGCACAGTACCTTGGGACACTTAACATACCGTGTTCTTCGTCTGGCCAGTGAATTGCATGGTGCTTGGTGCTCGGTGGCAACACTGCTCTGGACATTGTAATGACGATGCTATGCACAGCATATTACACCATAACTTTGCTTGCGTCCATGTCTTGGCTGGACGCAAGCAACTTGAAGGTCTACCTATCGCTGCTTGGTCCTCGGTGGCAACACTGCTCTGGGCATTGTAATGACGATGCTATGCACGGCATATTACACCATAACTTTGCTTGCGTCCATGTCTTGGCTGGACGCAAGCAACTTGAAGGTCTCTCGGTGGCAACACTGCTCTGGGCATTGTAATGACGATGCTATGCACGGCATATTGTCTATTTACAGTTCTAACACCTTACAGTTCTAAACACTGTTTATACCTTCTTCACCGCTGTATTCAACTCGTCCTCCAGCATATAATTAACATCATTCCAAGTCGCTAGATCTATATGACTATTGACAATCCATCCTTTATTCTCCGACTTCAACTAAATGGGCTCCTCTGGAATTAAGTGAGCCGTACCCACAATATTTCCTACACTAATAACTGCATATGCACCTTCGGAAGATGGTTTCACTATCCTGACTAGCTGCGATGCACTTTCCGGCATTTCACCGTTGGCAGACTTCATCACTTCAACGTATGCTAGCCAAATGGTATTCATGCCATGTGGATGGACGACTCGCAGCTTGATTAGACAAAGCATACGGTACGGTACACATCCCTGCAGTGCCTTGTGAGACAGCTCCTGCCCCTCCTTACATTGCGAAGTTTGAACCCATATCCAGTCATGGCGGGCAGCCCCAGAATACCATCGTTTATCTCCAGTATATCTGAGCTTCTGAATGATACGCTCATCATGCATGTTGCGTGATTCTACCTCCAATCCATGATAAATTGCAACAGCACTGCTTAAGAGATCATCCGAATCGATATTTACCTGCTTGGTGTGTAAGAAACGACGGGTGGCATCGTATAGACCATTTCGGAGGACGTCGTCACTGATTGTTTTCAAGAGGCCTTGAAAGTCCTTGACTTTATCTTTTCCTTTGTGCTGCTTTGGAGATATGAACCTTAATAAACGACGTCTACTGGTAGTGGTTGCTTCCGCCGTCACTTCTGCCGTCACTTCTGTCGTCTGGGAAGCAGCTCGTTTACGGTTCCATGCGTCGCGATTGCCCTTTCTGACAGCGAATGCATCACTCCGAAGGTAGTAGTTGATTATCTGAGTATAGTAATCACCTGTCTTGTTGGAGGCATTAAACCCATCCTTAATCTGCTTCCGGTGAGAACTTTCTCCGATCTCCGTCGACCACTGTTTAAGCGAACCGTACTGTTGTATCTGCTCTTGGAAGTGCTGCATGAGATGAATCTTGGGAAAGTTGAAATCGCGACCCGCTTCAATGTATTCGGCCATTTCTGCATCGATAATACCTTTCCAGGTGTCGCGAATGCGCTGTCGAAAGGCCACCGTTTTCGACTTGTTTTCCTCCAACTAGGCATTCCGCTCGGCACACAATTCTGTATGTCTCTGTTTGGCCTCTGCTGCAAGTCGTTTTCCAGCCCTGAATTGTTGAAACACATCCTTCGAATCGTGAAAGCGACGTAGAACATTGTCCATGAGGTGTAGCGTTTCGTCATCGTGAGAATCATACTGGCAATAGAAATAGAAATCAATAAGAGAGCGAGAGCACTCAACTGCACGATCAAAAACACTGCGCTGAGAGGGGCTTCGATCCTGCAGAGCATTGCGTACGACACCCACAAGCAATCATGTTATCGTCTTGATTTCTCCTCCGTTCCAACACGAAACCTCCTCATATACACATCTGGGCTTCGTCATATCAAGGTATACAGGCATCGAGAGCCAAATATCATTGAACTTGTCAAGCCGCTTATGCTGCTTGAGATATTCGTGAAGCCATGTCAGGAGGTACTTTAACATCCCAATTTGCATCGTGTGGAGTAGATCAGGATTGGGAAGATCGCTTGTAACACATTCGAGATATCATAAGATATTGAAATCTGGATTGACATCGTGGCGTTTGAGATTGGCAATACTCAAGGGTATATTTGAATCTGACAGTATACGATAGATATTATGATCTCGGAGGTTGTGTCGCTCATGTTGGCAGAAGGGTAGATTACCCATTTCCTGCAATGGGCATTCGCACCAGTAGCATACACCATTCTTGATGTTGTGAAGGTCACGGTGCTCGTGGTAATCGGCCATCCATACAGCCAGTATCAAATAACAATGCCTGACGTTTCCATGGGCACAGCAGGCATAGAAGGTGTGCATCTTCGAGTCGGAATTGAGCGAGTCGGAATTTAGTAGAGGTTGCAACACATGCTGCAGCACGTTCTGAGTGACCATTCAGTTATGCTCCCTCTGAGCATTTCTTCTTTTGAGGGGGACATTGTGCATCTTGACTGGAATGGGCAAAAGCGCAACCAACAACACGCTGTATATTGTGTGCTTCATCCGTGCGGCTGCGGATAGGTTGCCGATCGTCATATATATCGGCCATGCCTTCTTGTAGCGAGAAAAGTTCGTGAGGTGGGTGCCATCAGACATGAATATCATTGGCACCAGTATATCACCGACGGGTAGTGTTGTCTACACAAATGTGAGCATTGTAAAGGGTTTGTAAAGGGTATACTAAGAAGGAAGTTTACCTGCTTGTCCCACCACCAGTCTCCAGTATGCATCACGTTGTAAACACGGTGCCCAGCATCATTGAAGCAACGTATCGGTGTGTACGTAAGATGTTCCTCGTATGCTGGCTGCCTGAGTAGCCATTTTGCACACTCTATAAGATCACGGTTCCAAAACTCAATTGCATCCGGATGCTGCTCATTCCATGCCATCTGCAACGTAGCTTTCTTTCAGGAGTCATGGCCAAGTCCGTCCTCCATCGCGTCGATTTTCTGGTGGAGGTTGTAATTCAATTTCAGAGAATCACGTATGGACTCTTTAAGGCCGCAGTTGCCCTTCAGGAAGTCGTCGATGACGTTGGCGGGAAGACCTTTCGATGCGACCAGCTCTGCGAAATTGTACTCCTTCTCACTGTCGAACGGATGGAAGGGGTTGTGTAAGCACTGCTCAGAATTGTGCTCAGAATTGTACTCATCGTCGGTCGGAACGTATGCGACGGGGGCTCCAACATCGGGATATGAGAAGCTTTTTGTATTTGAGTCAAATTCAGACTCAGATGATTCTGGAGAAGGTGACGTGTGCAATGGAGGAAACGCATCAGGATCGTCGACATGGTCATGGTTGGCATGGAAACCACTGCGAATCGTCAACGCAACGCTGAGAGTTTTTTCGAACGCGTTCAGGGGGCTCAGTGGAGTCTGTCTTCGCCTCAAGAAGTTGGGCGCGATATCGAGGATGGTCGCTGTCGATGTATTTGTAGAGCCACAGGTCAGACTTGTAAGGTTTCAAGCAAACAGGGCAGAAATGATTCGGTGTTCGTATGGAAGGTATGGTGCGCGTCGTGTAGACAATGCTGAGGGCTGTATATGCAGTTGGCAGAATGTTATGAGTGTTGCCAAGCAGGAGTAATATAATTGAGCCGCATGGCATACAAAACTCACAGAGCCGTATATAAAATGCCAAGAGCCTGAAATATCCTGCAGACAGAGTTTGTTACGATGTAGCCATGCCCAGAGCCTAATGTGACCCTAATGGCTAGGCAAATACAAGCAAGTCTATGGACTTGCTTGTTTGCTTGCTTTTTTGAAGTTTGGCCAGGCGGATGATACAAAATGCGGACAAAAATATGTGATATCACTCATTTCGTGTGCCAAGACACGAGTTCAGAGTTTATGATACCACCGTACAGTGTCTATTGGTGGTACCTGGAGAGGCCTATGCACTGCCAGAGATGCCGGTGACACTTCTCGAACCTCATATGGCAGGTTCCGACTGTTTGTGACACCACACTGCATCATTATGTTGGAACTTGATGTCACTGCTATATGATAAGAACCCAAACTGACAGACTTCGACGCATTGACCTAGTATTCGGATGACGAGTGTGTCTCACGCTCAAGATGTGTTTCAAACAACTCTCAGAGTCGTATAAAACATGAGGTGCATCTTTCAGGCCAGAAGGGAAGTTCCGATAATGGCTCACACCCAGGAAAGCTCCTTTTCAAGTATGATGTTTGATATCACCAACGGTTTCAACACTTCTGCGAGCCACTCCACAATTCCAAGCACCTTGATGGTCCATTCTGTACTGTATATATACTCCCGTACGCTCTCTCAATTTCAATTCTTCTCCATCATCTCTATCTACTCCATCTTTACCTATTTACCACTCTCATCTTCGTTTTCAGACACATTAACCCTAACCGTGATCGACCCCTCATGCATCTCATTTACAGCTCAGCATGTTGCAATGCCACTCAAAAAGATCCCATCCACCCCCTCCAAAACTGATGCAATTAAGGACACTCTCCACCTCGATGGTTTCGCGAAGCAGTTCATCGCCAAGTACATTCGGGGCCTTATTCGGATGTATACCATGCGCGGTGTGGTGGGAAAATCCGTTTTTCACCACCACCGCCACTCAGTTTGGCAGGGGAAACTGCCAGGGTAGGGGGATATACGGAGATACAGGGATGACGGAAATGGACTGAGCGACGGGGAGTATATATATTTGGAAAACTCCGGGGTAGATAGCCATCAGACATCCAGGAAAATACATACTCTATCTTTCCCAATTCTTGGTCTCATTCAGACCCTCCGAAGACTCTGTAAAACCACACAATTTGTGTGGTTCCTCACGGCCGGGTATCCTATCATATTCTCTCACCCTCTTTCTACGCTCCTCGAGCCAGAACCGATCTTTCTCACGAATTCCCTTTGGATGCCGTGAGAGGTGTGGCAGAGTGTTGACGAAAGGCCCTCTTCCTTCCAGCCCCGCCATTTCACCACAAATGGAGCCCAAATGCAGATTCTGGTTCGGAAAGCTGAGTACGGAATGGTAGGAAAGATCCCCACAAACTAATATGGGTAAATATAGAGAGAAGCAACTAATGAAAGATACCTACCCTGTGAGAGGAGCGAACACCGAAGGAAATAACGACGTTCCTAGGGGCGGTGCTAACAATGTCGGATTGGAATGCCGGGTGCGGTAAGTTGGGTACGGCGACATCACTAACGAAACAGGCACCGACCTTATACTGGGACGAACACCGAAAGAAAGGCACCGACCTAACACCAGGACGAAAGGCACCGACCTCATACCGGGACGAACACCGAAAGAAAGGCACCGACCTAACACCGGGATGACAAGCACCGACTTCACACCGGGACGAAAACCGAAGCACCGACTTTATACCGGGACGATAAGCACCGACTTTACACTGGGACGAATATCGAAGCACCGACTTTATACCGGGACGATAAGCACCGACTTGATACTGGGACGAATACCGAAGGTACCAACCTCATAACTAGGGCGCAGTCCGAACCTGAGCACTAACTTTAGCACCAAAGGAATATTGAGCGGCTGGAGCGTCAGTCTCAAAATATGGGAATGGAAATGACGATGCTGAAAGAAGGAGCTCTGAAACTAAGCACTAACCTTAGCACCAAAGGAATATTGAGTGGCTGGAGCATCAGTCCCAAAGTATGGGAATGGAAATGACGATACTGAAAGAAGGAGCTCCGAATCTAAGCACTAACCTTAGTACTAAATGAAATATCGAGTGGCTGGAGCACCAGTTTCAGGAAACAGGGGATAGAAACGATGATGCTGAAAGAGAAAAAAGGAACTAGCAAGAAGAAAAGGAGGAGGAGGGGACACCCAGATCACACCACCAAAAGACCTTCCTCTCAGACTCACAATTGACTTCCAATCGCCAAAAACACTGCTCGAAAATTCACAAACTGCTGCTATCACCACTTCAACGTTCAACATGTCTGACCGTGCTCACATCTGCTCAACTTCCGCCACCGGCCCAAGAGAGGCTGGTACATCCACCCCCGCCAGTGTCTCCCCCAGCCCTGCTAATATCGCCGGCACCAACTCCTCCAACTCTGTTGAAGAGCAGAAAAACTTTATCAAGTCCCTCGTCGTTGCAATTGCCAAGGAGAAAAATCAAATACCACTCCCGGGAACCATGGGAGCCCCCGTTTTTGATGGGGCTGACGTCACCAAGTTCATCGAAGCATACGAAAGCCTCTCCTCTCGCACAGGTACAGACCCATCTAAGGACGACGTCATCTCCACCTTTCCCTATTATTGCTCCGAAACCATTCAGGAAAACATTTAAATGATGAAAGGGTACCAGGAGAGAGACTGGGAGAAGTTGAAGAAGGAACTCAAAGACGCCTTCAGATATGCCGACAGCTGAGTATACATGTATACGAGAATGTATCTGGAGAGACTGTGCAAAGACCAATTGAAGAGAGGGAATGTCAGATTGAAGGCCTTCATCTTAGCCTATGACAACATCAGCCGAGCTATGGTTACCAAGGGTACATTGTACGAGTTTGCACTAGTCGAAACGCTGCTTGGAACCCTCCCAAAGGATCTAAAGGCTAAGGCCATCGTCAAACTCGAGTTGGACCCCCAGGAGCCTGAGACCTTTAAGTACGACAGCCTCCACAAGTACATTCTCGACAAGTGCATTACAGCAGATGCCCTCGCGCTCCTTGACACCGATACCACCCATACGACATTGGGAGTTTCAGCATATTCCATTCCCACTGGAGTTCCGCTTCCACAGATACCCAGTGTAATTAGCATGAGCCAAGAGAACGAACCAACCACCGCTGTCACCACGACGCCAAGTACAGAAACAACTGCAACCGAGAAGCCGGAGGAGACCATCGACACAAAAATGGACAACATGATGAAGGCCTTTGAGGCTTGGACCTTCCAACTAACCAAGGCAACCGATCCAAGGCCCCAATATACCGGATATCAAACGGCTAGAACCTATGCAATTCAAGCCGACAACCCACCGATGCACCCCTGACAATCACATGAACCGCAAATGAATGCCCGTTCCAGGCCAGGTTATTATCGACCGACAATGCCAAACTACCAACAGTATCCTCGGCAGGGGTTAGGCCCTTGCATTTACTGTGACGAACTAGGGTACATCCGGACATTCTGTCCTGACATCCGAACCGACCAAGAACAAGGAATCATCCATCTAAATGAGCGCGAGAGGTTAACCCTAGGGCCACGTGAAGGGAGAGGTGGAGAAATCTCTGGGTACCGGCCAAAACGAAGGTTCCTGTCGATGAGGGACTACGCTAGAGAAGTGGCTCGGCAGCAGCAACCAGTTGCACCCACCCAGCCTGGAGCGGTACAGCCAGCTGCAACTGGACCTCCACAACATATTGCAAGGTCGCAGTTGTTTCAGAGAGCGAGCGCTCATGTAACGGCTTTTCGCTCGGGGATTGTTCAACAACTGTTGGAAATAGATAAGCACTACGCCAAGGGAAAAGGTAAGGAACCCCAGGAAGGTAAGGTAAGTCGAGTGGGGGAACTTAATGAAGACGAGGAAGGAGAGAGTGATGGAAAGGAAGATAGCAGTGAGGAAGAAGAAAGCACGGAGGAAAGTGAGACAGAAGAAGAAAGAGAAGTTCGCCTATATGAGGAAGAGAGACATCGATGCCTGGCGGTAGTTCGAACTCAAGCGGGCTATGCCTTTGTTGATGAGAGGAGAAAGAGGACAGGGGAAGTTACGAAAGGAGACGACAAGCGTGCTCGCGTGGAGGATGAGGTCCCGGAAGTAGCGACAAGCATCAGCACCCAAGAGAAACGCAGTATCAAGAAAGCAGTGACCTTCGGCAAAACACCAGCCAAAACTACAGGCGACCCCACCGAAAAGAAAGTCTCCAAACCTCGTAAGAAGCAGACCCCGGCTCTCGATTCTGGGGACTATGAGGTTCTGGGAAGTAGTCAGCTTGACTATACAGTCCTAGCTCGACAGGAGAGGGAAACGGGTGAGTTAACTATCCGGCTACTGCCCAAAGCCAAAGCGGTAGCGATTCCGAAAGAAAGGCATGTGCCGGCCAGAACTCCTACGGCTCCCAAGAAGGTCGGTATCGCTCACGTCTCTGCCTTCGCTTCGAACCCTAGAGACAGCTCCGGATATACTGAGTTTCGCTACGTACGAGCCTCTCCTACAGTCCGAGGAAAGATCAATGGACATGAGATCTCGATGCTCATCGACGGAGGAACCGAAATTTGTGTGATG
Source organism: Wilcoxina mikolae CBS 423.85 (assembly GCA_014904905.1). Lineage (NCBI taxonomy): Eukaryota > Fungi > Ascomycota > Pezizomycetes > Pezizales > Pyronemataceae > Wilcoxina > Wilcoxina mikolae. Next base: position 1,456,958 of record MU122092.1, read on the forward strand.
AGCGAGGATATCGCCAGAGAACTGAATATTGGATGGAAAAAGGCCGACTGGAAGATGATAACTGCAGATGGGAACCGTTCGGACCTCACGAAGGTGTCGGAATCTGTACCGATAGAAGTCCACAGAATTGTGATTCCAGTACCAGTGTTTCTGGCCGCGGCAGGATCGGAACAGGTGATTCTAGGCCGCCCCTGAGAAATCTACGCCCGCAAATGTGAGAGAAACCTGGACGACGGAAGTTGCGAAATTACTATCACTGCTGTCGATGGATCAGAACAAGTCATATTTGTAGCCACGTACCCGGGAGACAAGAGGGATAGGTTTGCCAGCAACTCGGGAAACTACTACGCCTAGTTAAAGTAAGGGCGACAAGGAAGGATAGGGCCCAGCACTACGAAGAGAGGGGGTTGGAGTTTTCTGAGAAGAAAGAGTGGAAGGAGAAGGAGGTGAATAGTAAAAAAGGAGAAGAGAAGAAGTCGATTGATAGGAAGAGGGCGTTTGCAGGGAAAGAGGAAGGATCGTTTGAGGAAGGAGAACAGTCAGTCAGAAAAGAGGGACTATCGAAGGCGGTGAGGAAGCTGATGGGAAGAGGCGTGAATTGGGAGGATGAGTGGGAAGAAGAGGGACTAGTGGTCGGAGAGTTGGGTAGGAGGATGGTAGCAGAGGAGTGGTCGATGAGAGAAGAGGCTCTAGTGAAGGAAAAGAGGGTAACCGGGAGAGAATCTACGACTTTTGCATGGGTTTCTAAAAATAGCATGGCTTTGGAACTTAGTCAAATACAACCCTTTTCCTCGTATTTTTATTCAGCGAAGTGCAACTTAGACGACAACACCAAAGCAGCCTGGGTACACGCCCACTACAAATGTGTTGCCCAGAAAGTGAAGCCTGTTCCCTTGTCGGATGGAAGTACACCAGATGCCGGACTTGACTGGAGAGGAAGAGCTATCGCCCAGGCTGTACCAATATCAGGCGCTTGGAACGAGTGGTTTATCTCCAAGTTCTCCCGCGGAGAAAGGGGTGGAAGGCTGACGCCTGAGAGAGTACAAGAACTACGGATAGGGAGCATATTATGGCGGAAGGAAAAAGAAGCCCTCCTGGGTATGCTATCGAATAGAGAATACACTCTCTCATGGACATGGGAGGAATTGGGAACGATTAGCGACGAGGTCGAGCCACCCCATCGCATCCGGCTGGAGCCTGGTCACAAAGTCTGGAAGGATCGTATATTCCGCATACCCAAGAAAGTCATTCCCGTGGAAAAAGAGATGATAGAAGAAAGGGTTCGATAGGGCCTATTCGAGCCTGCTTGGGGCCCCTACAGGAATTCTCACTTCTTAGTTCTGAAGAAGAATGGGAAGTATCGATTCATCATCTCGGCTGTCAGTGCGAACCGCCACACTTTAGAAGATGCAGGAATACCGCCCAACGTTGAGGAATACTCAGAAGCATTCGCTGGCCTCCCTATTTGCTCCTTAATCAATTTTCACTCCGGCTACAACCAGAAAGTTCTGCACGAAGAAAGCAGAGATTATATGGCATTCCAAACGACACAAGGGATGTACCGACAGACTAGGTTGATTCAAGGAGCCACCAATTTGGTGTCAGCCTTCGTCCGAGTATCTCGAAAAATATTGAGTAAACATCTTGGGACAATCGCAGAAGTGTTTGTCGATGATATTGGAGTGAAAGGGCTCCAAATCCGATATGGAGATGAAGAAGCGCCAGGTCTGCGTGGAATGCGGAGGTACGTTCTGGAGCATCTCCAGAATCTCGACAAAGTGCTGGCGGATATTGAAAGAGCCGGAGCAACGATTTCGGGAGAAAAGTCTGATTGGTGCTGGAACAGGATAAAGATTGTGGGCTTCGTCTGCGGAGAAGCAGGTAGGTGGCCCCAAGCTTCCAAAGTTGATAAAGTGCAGAACTGGCCGCCGTGCAGAAACAGTACAGAATGCAGGGCTTTCCTTGGACTTTGCACATACTATCGAATATGGATCCCCGAGTATGCAATAGTCGCGAGCCCCCTATTCAGAATTTTGCGAAAGGACGTCGAGTTTTAATGGGAGACGGAAGAGAAGAAAGCCATGGCAATCTTGAAAGAAGCCCTCTACAATGCTCCTGCACTGAAGACGTTAGACATTAGCGTCGGCACCGGGCAAATAGTCATGGGAGTTGACACCAGCTTAGAAGGGTGGGGGGCGATCTTACAGCAGGAAGATGAAAATAAGGATCGGCATCCGTGTCGCTATGAGAGCGGGCTTTGGAACAAAGCCGAGAAGAGATATGATGCGGGGAAACGTGAGTGCCGTGGACTGATGAAGGCGCTCAAGAAGTTTCGCAATTACGTATATGGGGTCAGATACCTCGTGGAAACAGACACTAACACATTAGTGCATCAACTAAATTTACCCGCCAATGACCTGCCAGGAGCACTAGTCACCCGCTGGATCGCGTGGATACGGCTGTTCGATTTCGACGTTAAATACAGTCCAGGAAGGATGAATGGAGGTCCTGATGGTCTCTCACGTCGACCGCGAGGGGAAGGAGAGCCCGAGCCAGAGGAGGAGGATGATTTAGAGGAAACAATTGAAGTAAGTTTACAGGGAATACAGGTGGAACAAGGCCCGGGAAGAAAGGGGAAGGAGAGAGCTTACGAACCATTTGTTGGGTTAAGACTGGTGGAGGAATATAAAGGGAGATGGAAGGAGATAGGCGAATTTCTGGGAAACCTGAAGCGGCCGGAAGGGAAAACTTCAAAGGAGATGCAGCAATTTCGGCGGGAGGTCACGAAATATCTTATTTCAGACGGGATACTCTACCGGAGACGGAAAAGCAATGAACCGCCGGCAAGGGTGTTGGTGCGTATGGAGCAGAAAAGGAAAGCAATGGAAGTTGCACACGAACTGAGCGGGTACCGTGGAAGGGAAGGAATGCTACGAAAGGTAGTTGAGCGGTACTGGTGGCCCGAAATGAATGTCGACGTCAAAGACTGGGTGAAAACCTGCGAGCAGTGCGAGAAGAGAGCGCCGCTACCGTATGATGAACTCCTGAAAAGCCTAACTGTTAGTCACCTATGGCAGCGAGTGGGAATGGACATTTCGTACATGCCCAAAATGGAGGACGGGTACCACCTGCTGGTGATAGCCAGGGAATATCTCAGCGGGTGGGCAGAGGCACGACCACTAAAACAGAGCACATCGGAGAAGGTAGCCGATTTCTTTTACGAGGAGATAATTTGCCGGTTCGGAACCCCGGAAAGTGTGGTGGTGGACGGAGGAGCAGAAAACAAGAAATGGACCGACCTCCTCCTCAAACGTTACAATATCCGGAAGATCACCGTAACCCCGTACCATGCCGCCGTTAATGGAGTAATCGAACGAGGACACAGACCGATTGCAGATGCGCTATCCAAACTCACGGCCTGCTCCAACAAACCGAAAGAGATGTGGATTGACCACCTACCAGCTGTGCTTTGGACCGACAGGATCACCGTCAGGCGTACAACTGGATATTTGCCCTTCCGCCTCATGTTCGGCCAAGATGCGGTACTTCCGATAGAGCTGGAGAACTTGACATGAAACACTGCCAACTGGATCCAAGGAATCGACGATACAGCGTCACTGCTAGCGGCTAGAGCAAGGCAGCTGGAACGATGGCGAGAAGATATCGATGCTGCCATACAAAACCTAAAAGAATCGAGAGACGCCAACAAACGTTACTTCGACCAAACAGCCAACCTCCGAGCTGAAGACCTCCAAATTGGCGACTTGGCCCTCGTGCACGAAACCAAGATAGAACAATCCCACAGCGCCAAACTGGATGTGAGGTGGCGAGGACCCTACTGTGTCACAGAAATTGCCCAGAGCCTGGGGACTTATCGACTGGCAGAGCTAGACGGAGCAGAGCTCGCCGGCTGGATAGATGGTAGCCGACTCAAGAAGTTCTTCACTCGCAACGAAGGTACACACGGTGCTCGAGTAATTAGTTCGCCCAACACCACGCAAGAGGAGGAATCGGAGGAATTCGAGGAATTCGAGGTGGAGGCAGTAACAGGCCGGAAATATATAGAAGGAAGATGGATGTATTTAATCAAGTGGAAAGATTGGGAGAAACGATCGTGGGTACGGATGGAAGATATGGCGGAGTGCAAGGAGCTAGTGGATAAGTGGAACGCCACACATCCGGTGCCGGCAGACCTCCCGTCCAAACAATGATGGGAAAGACAGGGGAGGGGGGGAAAAAAGGGGAGAAGGGAGGAGATCCATTGCATGGACCATGACGAAAAGAGTTGAAGATACTGAATCCACACAATTGCGTGGATTTACGAGATGGAGGGGGGAGAAATATTCCTATTGGCTGAGTCGCACCCACGTTACACAAAATAATTTCTACCATTCTCCTCTAACCCTCTAGTAATCTCGAGATAAAAGAAGCGACGGCTATAGCAGAAGTGGACAGAAAATTCACCACCGACAACAGGAACGACGAACAAGACATGCTCAATCGCCGAGTACAAGCGAGGGAACAGGAGGGGAAGAAACCAAGAAGTTTTGAAGAGATACAAGAGGAGCATACTAGGGAAATCGGGAGCGACATAGAAAACCGGATGAAGAAGGAAACGGCTCAACTTGAAGACACCCCCTCCAGGTATATAAAGAGCCCCCCCCTCCCACGTCCCTAAGGAAAGACAGTCACTGCACTGTATCGTTCAACCCTCCTTGCACACCGACGATTGCATCCAATATTACTATCTCAGCCATAACCGACGACCGACATGAAGTTTACATCAATCAACGACATTGCAGCAGCACTCAATGACGCCATGGATTTCAAAGCGTCCTTAACCACCACCACCGCCGCTACGAATCTCGACTCCACCACCATCGCAGCCGCCACCACCGCAGCCACCGCCACCGCAGCCACCACCACCACAGCCACTACCACCGCCGTTACTACGCATACCTCCTCCTCGGATATCTCTACTATCGCTAGCGATCCTTCTCCAGTATCCCTTTCATCAGAGACACTATCACAACTCAGCAGGTTTTTTTTCTCCAATAGACCTGTCGGATCGTTACAAGAAGCCGTAGAGATTGCCGCTCGGGAATTTTCCCCCCAAGGCTAGGCTGATTTCATGCTCGAGGTCTATGACCTCTTTGGCGACATTACCGATGCAGCCAACACCCAAGTCGCATGGCTATCGAACTTCGCGGAGAGAAACCTAGACTGGAGGAAGTTGAAATACAAACGATACAACGACTTCCTAAAGGCCCTCGATCGCTCCGGCAGGGTAAGAGAGATGATTAAGCAACACCACTCTGCCCAGCAGAGGAAGGCATGAGCAGCAAAGAATCTGGGAGACCTCTGGCAACACAATCCCGAACTCCAGGAAATCCTAAGCGACTCCAGCGGAAGTGAGAAGTGGCTGCGATTAACCGCGATCGCCAGCCAAACATCCAGAGATCCCGAATTAGCGAAGAGATGCCTCAATTGTGCATACGTCGACCGCCTCACTAAGCTAAACCGGAAGTCGAAAGCCGACAAGTGGTATACTTCTGGAGACTTCCAGGAAGCTAAAAAGTTGTTGGATAATGGCTACCCTCAGCTGGGAGAAGGAATCGACTACGAAGCTATGGGCCTGAAATGGTACCGAGGGTTAATAATGCCACTTGGTTATTACCCTGGCATGGATGACCGCAATCACGCCAACCGACTTCGTACCATTTCACCATCAGTACCACCTCCATCCCCCGATAAGAGCAAGATGCTCCCACCACCAATCCCGCCAACCAAGGAAACTGGGATGGAAGAGGAAAAGGAAGGGAGTAACATTGGAGAACTCTTGATGGATCTGGCCGAGGACGAGTCTAGGGATGGAGCCAGCACCGAAAAAGAGGCCGATCCAATCCCGCCAACCCCCGTCGAAAAAGAGGCCGATACGATCCCGCCAAACCCCGTCGAAAAAGAGGCTGATACGATCCCGCCAACCCCCGCCGAAAAAGAGGCCGGTACGACCCCAGAGAAGTCTACCAATCCCAAGCAGAAGGGTATCCAAAAGACCGACCGACCTTCCACTCCCCACAACAAAAGCAGCAGTTCCGACGACGACACTGAGAGTGAAGAACACGTCAGTGGCTTTCTAGATTGGCTCGGCCTCGACCCGGACCTCAAGAGAATGTTGGACGACGAAACAAGGATGTTGGCATACCACGAGAGAACGATGGGGAACAAAGCCATACCCATCTTCTAACAGGCAGTAAACGAAGACCCTGAGTTGTTCATAGAAGCTCGGACACAAGTAACGACGGCCGTATATGCAATGCGTGAGGCGATAGTTCGGTTCGATACTCGGCTTGGCAACATCTCGTACTTCGCAAGAGGCCATGGGAAAAGAAAGGCAGATACGGAGGGTAGCAGGAGCAAGCGAGTGCGCAAGGAGTGAGAGCCTGGATGGTTTTCTTTGAGTTTATGGGTTTTCCTTGGGTTTATGGGTTTTCTTTGGGTTTATGGTTTTTAGGTTTATATTATTCATATGTTTTTTTCGGGGTTAGGTATAAGGTTATATGGGATGAAAGAAGAGAAGTGTGCTTCGCACAAAGGGCCAGGGAGGAGTTGTGGCAGGAAAATCCGTTTTTTACCACCACAGCCACTCAGTTTGGCAGGGGAAACTGCCAGGGTAGGGGGATGTATGGAGATACAGGGATGACGGAGATGGACTGAGTGACGGGGAGTATATATATTTGGAAGTCTCCGGGGTAGATAGCCATCAGACATCCAGGAAAATACATACTCTATCTTTCCCAATTCTTGGTCTCATTCAGACCCTCCGAAGACTCTGTAAAACCACGCAATTTGCGTGGTTCCTCACGGCTGGGTATCCTATCATATTCTCTCACCCTCTTCCTACGCTCCTCGAGCCAGAACCGCTCTTTCTCACCAATTCCCTTTGGATGCCGTGAGAGGTACGGCGGAGTGTTGACGAAAGGCCCTCTTTCTTCCAGCCCCGCCGTTTCACCACAGCGGTGTCAAGGAAGATGGCACGATTGACTTGATGTATGATATCCTTTTTTTGGACCCAGTCACTACAAGGTACTTTGCACAGTTTCAGGGGATGTGGAAGCATCGGGCATCGACACAACCATGATACATGGAATGGTGGAGTGGGTTCCGGGCGTTTCTCCGAGACTGTTTCGATAAAACTCGGGTGCAGATGAACTGATATCACAAAGAAAACCCACCTTTACCTACCGACCCCGACTCCAACAACTGCGACAACTGCGATGACCGCGACAACTCCAAACGTCGCAAAGGCGATGCCAAGAAAGACACCTGGTATCCTGGGACACCGAAGCTGCAGCCACCCTCCCACAAACGTGCAACGCCACCGACAATCATTGCTTCTGCCCTCCAGAAGAAATGGAAACTTGAAGACATCTCCACCAGTGCCCTCCCTACGAGCCCAGCGCCCACATACCCCTTCAGGGTTTGCATCGTCGACCCTGAAAGCTACGGCACCGAAAGCTACAACCGTTAGGACGACATATTCATTCACCACACCACGAATAGATGGCATCTCACACGACTCGAGAAGCTCACCGCAAAGGCCGTACACCGTGCTGTGGGTCGCCTATGTCCTGCTAGAGATGTGAGCTGCATCCTTGGGTGTCTAGTCATGCCCGGCGAAACCTCTTTGCATCTGTGGAATGCGACTGAACTCAATGGCAATGACTCTGTAGCGACCTTCTTTTCCGTTACAGCTTATAACCCTCTCATCATTGTGGCTGTTCTGAAGGAAATTGTTGTTGTGCCTCCAAGGATTGCAAGAGCTACTCTACCACCACCACCACGATCATCTCTCCCGGTAACACCTGGGTCCTCCGAACAGGCCGAGACTCCGATACCTGCTCCCAGATTCGTTGCAATAAACGACTCCGCAATAAAAGACTTGGCAATAAACAACTCGGCAATAAATGACTTGGCAATAAACAACTCGGTATTAACACAACCGGAGGTGACTGCTACTCACCACGTCGAGTGTACCTCTCCCCAAGATGTGTCATCCTCTGTGCTGGAGGAGTCAATGAGTGCCAGAGTTGCACGAATGGTGGAGACAGCACAAATTGTTGAGGCGACGTCGCGAGCGGCGGTGGAGTTACAGGAACAGTGGGAGGCGAGGTCGCAAATGGCACAGATTTTAGTGGAGCAGGAGACAATGTGTGACGTTTCGTCAGTATCAGTGGGTGTTGAAGAGTCGTCAGAGTCGTTGGCAATCGGCACGCACCAAGATGTCAATGCCGGTATAAGCTTGATACAACTCGAGGCGTCGCGTTTGATTCCACTATGGATAGGTCAGCAATTTGAGTAATGGTTTTCGGTACGTCCAACAGTGCTGCAAATGACTAGCATACTGACACACATATTAGGTTTGCGTTTGGGGGTTGGATTAGATTGGGTCTTTGCATTTCCTCTTTGGGTCGGGTGGAGTCGTTTTTGCATTTTACAGAGTTGTTTTTAGTCTCATTTGGATGTTCTTGGGTGTTCTTGGCATTAATGGTATTTGATTGACTAATCATATGTGACTCTTTCGTGACAAGCTAATACAAAATCGTGTGAATCTGCCCCTTTATGTGAAAACTTTTCAGGTGCAATGCTCAACGACGTGTCAGTCCTTTTCCACACTGCATTGCCCTTTGTCTACATCGCAACTGCACTCTTTTTCTTCCTTTCTGACATTCCTCCCTTTCTGACATTCCACCCTTTCTGACATTTATGCCTTCTGAAAATGACCCAAACAACCAAGCCCCTGCACAAGGCCGCATCCTCAACTCCAAAAGCAGCACTGGCCACTCCTGCAGTTGTCTCCCCAATGCCACGTACAGCAAACGGTCATAAGAGGAAACTCACTTTGCTGGCTGACAAGCAGAAGCGAAATCGGACGAAGGCTACAGCCTTACGTATCGAAGGATTGACCATCCAGGTCTCCTCAGCATCTACACCCATTGTATCCGCACCAAATTCAGCCCTGAAACCGTCTCTGCCCCAGCTGAATCAAGCCTCCATCTCGATGTCGCCAGCACCTAGTGTCATTTCCAATGTCGGTATTCGTTCAGCAACGAACCTTAGTCACCTCCGGAGTCCACACCCATCATTATCGGCTTCACAACTCATCCCATCATCTCTGCCGAGGAAACCGTTGTCGGTCAGCAGTAAACGATATGGCAGTCGAAGTCTCCTTGTACTAGGTGACCTTCGAGTTACTGCTGTACTGAAAACAATACGTCACTTGATAGAGAAGCAACTGCTGAACGAGACACCATTTCCAACTGAAGCTGAGTTTCTGCTGGTAGCTTATACAATTCCGAGAGTGGTAGATACCGACTAATATATCCAACACAAAGTCTGTAGAGCATTCCTGGCCGAAGGCATGCAGGCAGGAAGGAGTCAATATTAGCTTCCAGGAACGTCAGAAGGAGTGTCTCAAGATAGTTAGGTATCTCTCAGAATTGCATTCGCACTGACTAACCGGCCATATGTCAGATCAAAAACTGTTGGAATGCAGTCAGATCGCACATGATCATGAAGGCCCGTGAGTATGTAGGGAGACTATACAACTTGCACCGTTTCGAAGATGATGACCGCCGCATACACATTGACCGAATTCTTTCAGAATTTACATTCACTGTACGCCAATGCAATCGTACGAATGAACTTGATGTGAGTTCAACCTGATGTGAGTTGTGTCTGCAACTTGTGGCGTCGCTAACACTACCAGGAACGAGCTAGCTACTTTCTTGCCGATGAGATTCCATGATTTCTATATATACATTTCTTCCAACGAATTCGCAAATACGGCAGGCATTCAGAGGACTTCCATGAATGGATTCGGGAACAGATACCCCCGGCACTGATTGTGTTAACATGTACGGCATTGCATCACACACTGACAGAGTGGTAAAGAAATGGAGGTTTAGCTCCAATGAAGGTTGCAATCGATGACCTCGAACTTGAAATCCGGCGCAACAGGCCTGAGTGGAAGTACTACTTCAATCGAGATAATGACGGTGGTAAGTATAGCCTTCACAATGAATGCAATTGCTCTAACAATTCGCAGAAACTTACACTGATCTCATGAATATTTGGAACGATCTCCCATCTCTATTGAGACAGAAGGTAATCAAGTCTATAAGGGCGGCTCTCAACAACCTCATTCTACATGAGAAAGGAGCCAATAATATGCTACCCATTATCAAGCCTCGTCAAGTCGTATTAAACAAGGCTGCGATGGAAGCCTTGATGATGGAGCCGGACATTGAGACTCCGGAAATTTCTGCGATTTGCATCCCCACTGCTAAAGATTTATCTTTTGATGCTGAGGATGGGATTGATGATGGCGACCATGATAGCAACAACGAGCATGATGACATTCACAGCACCAGGAGTCGTGCTCAGCGATATTGTGGTCTCCAGCTGGATGATGATACGGTCGAGAATGAGGAGGATGAGGATGATGATATTATCGAGAATGAGGAGGATGAGGATGACGATGAGGATGAGGATGAGGATGAGGATGTAGAGTCGGAGTCGGTGGATGACTGCGAAGGAGAGAGTAGTTTAGAGGATGTACTTCAAGCTGGCTGTGATGTGTAACATGGCATTTGGAATAAGGAGAGAGTAGTTTAGAGGATGTACTTCATACTGGCTGCGATGTGTAGCATGGCGTTTGGAACGAGGAGAGAGTAGTTTAGAGGATATACTTCATACTGGCTGCGATGTGTAGTATGTCGTTTGGAATGGAAAACTGTATATATTAGAGCTTAATATCAAACATCGTCAATAGTAACGTCAATGCACTGTATCCGTCGCCCGAGATGTGAATGCAATTTAGGGCATCGTATAAACATCGCATGCAGTGAACATTGCGTTATGTTACGGTGTACATTGTACTCTGGATCAAAAGGTGAGCACACTACATGGCTGTGACAGTAGAAATGATGTGCACTGTTTAGCTGCGACAGTCAGGAATGCTGCGTCAGGAGGTGCAAGCGCAACGCCAGGGGTTGTGTATACGTACGTGCAGTGTGACTCTACGACAAGGCTCAAAAGGTTTCGTCTGAAGCATCTGATGCGCACTAAACGTTCCGACGTCCGGAGCGCGACTTGGTTTTTTTCCCAATAGACGGTTACCGGGCCGCCATTACATCAAGTGGGAAGGATACGATAATGAAATGACCTGAGAACTAGTTGCCAATCTCTCAAAAGCAAAGCAAATGCTTAATTACTGCAAAAAGCAATACAAATTGAGAGAAACGAAGGTTAAGTGGAAAAGGAAGGGTTAAGGTCGCAGAGTCAATGGCTATTGATACTTTCTTTATGCTGTGGAGTCAATGGCAATTGGGTTTCCCTTTGTTTTCAGAGGATGGATTTGTTTTTGAAGGATGGATTTGTTTTTGAGAAGTATCTCGAATTGTTCGAGAGGGATGTAATATGGAGAGAGATGAAGGGGGTTGATTTAAGGTGCGGCTCCACAGAGGATACAAGCCAGATGGGGATACGTGCATACCCACGATATTAGTGGATCCGCAAGAATCGACACCACTCATTTAGTCTAAGAATAGACTATCGTCACTTCAAACTACTACAGCCAGCGATAAAGCAGCTCGGTTTGATTACGTCTGGCCAGCTGAGAGGCTGCCCAGCTTCAACATCTCCAGCCAGCAGTGAGTCAGCCAAGCTCGATCATCTTTCACCGGCGGAGAGCCAGTCCGGCTCAATCGCATCCAGCCAGTCCAACTCAATCATCTCCTACCAGGGGTCAGGCAGTCCGGCTCGATCATGTCCAGTCAGCCGAGAGCCAGTCCGGATCGATCATGTCTAGCCAGCTGGAAGCCAGCTCAGCTCGATCATCTCTGATCAGCTAAGAGCTAGCTAAGCTCGATTATATCTAGCTAGCAGTGAGCCAACCAAGCTCGATTATCACCTACAAGTATAGAGCCAGTCCTGCTCAATCATGTTCAGCCAGCTTGGAGTCAGTCCAGCTTGATCATTTTCGGCCAGCCGTGAGCCAGTACAGCTCGATCGCATCCAACCAGCTGGGAGATCATCTCCAGCCAGACATGAGCCAGTCGAGACCCAGTGTAATAACAGTGTCAGGTACACTTGGCCTCATAAGTATACTTGACCTCATAAGTATATGTTACGGGGATACTTATCGCCAGAGTATGTCTGCCTACTTCCTTAGAAGTCGTATGTATCCTGAAGGTAATCTTCAGAGTTGTCGTAGTCTGAACGGACCTCATAGTCCTCGACCGGTAGATTGTGATATTCAGAGGGAAGTTCACGGGTATAGAACCAGTGAAAGTATTCATACTCAATGTCGTATGTCTGAATAAAGATACTCGCAATACGGAAGTCGTATGGAGTAGTGGCTCGTTCGTAGAGGGCATGAGCGTAAAGAACAATAGAGTCAAGATCGCGAAAATTCATAAAGTATATTGTAAAGGTAAATATTCTTGAAGTAGAAAACAAAAATAATATTTTAGTGTCTTGTCCGCTGGAGTGTTCTGACTGTGGATTGCTGCTAGAGCTTGCTGTTTTACTTTGCGGGCACAAAGGCAGTTCTTTTATAGAGCGAGTTACTCATATACTCTCTATGACTGCAGCATTTGTACTAACATAGCTATGGTCTCCGAACGTTAGACGGATTACTCGATCTCGGTAGGTTGTGCTACTTTTCCGTTTGATGTTTGGCACTTTCTAAAGTGCAAGGTATCCCTATAGGTTATCCTTATGCTGCCAGGTTTTGCCACGTATCAACTAAGCCCATTTGCTTTTCTTCTGGTCTGTATGCTTTATGCAGAAAACAGATTTCGGCAACTACCACTGACACGTTCATTGAACCATCACTTCCTCTTAGATCTCTCGACTCAATGTTAAATCGGATAGTGGGTTGCAGGGATATGTTTACCCTCATAGACTTGTGTCGGCAACCAGCCGCTGCTATGCCACATATCTCACCTCCCATCTCGCTGTCTTTTACTCCCATTTCAGGGCTGCAGTTTATGTCGGACCAGACCACCTGCGATCTGCCATTACTCGAGAAGTCAATCCACAAACAAGCTCTTAACAGGTAGATTTAACTACCAGAGTACAGTTAACATATGGAGTCTCTAGACTGTATAGTTATCCCCATAGTAAAGTCCCACTTCTCGAGCTCTGACGTGTGCCTGCCAGAGAGTATAGAGGCGTACTCCGCTCTAGCTGGCTATCCCATATAGCTGACAAGGTGAAATAGTTCTGGTCGAAACTATCGTGCACGGCTGACCCGAAAGTTCCCGCAATGGTGTAATAGTGCATTGACAACTCCTGATGTCTCTAACTATCTGGATCCTAGGCGTATAGTAGCATATCCCCCTAAGTGTTCGAGACTGATGCATCAGCAAAAACAGATTTTTGTTGATTAAGCTTATGCAATGTGCTGCACCCATGAAGGCCGAAACACAATGTGGGCGTTGGCGAGAATGGGCCTTCGAGTTGCATCGTAGCGATGATGTTCTGAAGCTTTTGGTATTCTTTAATAAACGAGCTCTGGTTGTACTTTGATTTCCGCGAACTGTCCATGCTACTTTCGTCAACACTTTGGTGAAGTCAAATACCATGGGCTCAAATGGTGTCGTGACACCATTTGAGGCGAAAACTGTCGTCTTGTCTTCGTCGTCGAGATGTTTAAAATACGCCTTTATTGGCTTTACTCAAATCTCTTTTACTTTGTATGGCCATCCCTTACGCTCTCTTAATTTTCCAAACTCACGATAGTAGTCTTCTTCAACTTACTCAAATTGATAAGGCTGTTTATTTGATTTAAGTTAATATCCATTCTCATGATAATAATTGTTGTTAATTCTCACGAGTTGACATCACAAATAGTCGTCGCAAATATGTTTTCAGTAAACCCTTAATTTTATATAGTGCTTACTGACCGATGACAATTATGATACTAAAGATTACAAGTGTCCGAACAATGATTGTTAAAAAGAAATACAACAATCTTAAGAACCAAAAAACCATATCGCGAAGACCAATATAAGTGTCGCCTCTCCATTATGTCTATTTCCTCCGTCAGATACCCACACTCGCTCTTTCAACAGTCATTGAGGACAGATGTGTTGAAGTCAAAGCTCCCATAATCCTCTGAACTAACTTTTTCGGTGTCCACAACATTGAAATTGTCATTGCAATTGTCATTGATGTTGTTGGTATTGGTGTTGCTGGTGCTGCTGACATCAACTGTACTGGAGATGATATCATGTCGCACGTGACTTGGTAGGAGTGCAGATTGAGCAGCTTCAACTTCGGCGGTCATACGATGAAATGTGTTGTCGAAAACATCAGCAAGCTCTTCAGAGACATATGACAGGTACTCCTCCTCATGTACTCCCTGGTCATTGTATGGCAGTGATGCATTCACCTCAACAAATCCTGTCCATCTCTGCCTTCGACGAATCATCATTTTAACGTCTTCGATCGTCTTGGTTTGAACCTCGGGTGAGGTAGAAAGGAACTCGGCTTCTAGACGACAAAATACAACTATGCAGTGACAGTTAGTATTCATAAGCAAATATGTTTGAATGTGATCTCATAATGTGCACCTCCACCAGGGCCAAACTCAGCTGGTACCTTGTATTCCCCAGTTTTCAATGCTCCAAGGCAATAGTGAATCGCGGTCGCAGCAAGTACAATGAATGTCGAATTGATCACATCGATCATTCTATGGTCTTTCATTCGGAATTGTCTTACTCCTGCAAAGTATGTCTCGTAAAGTAGGTCCACGATTTCGGTCACCACGAAACGATACTTGCAATCCTAAAAAGATATATTAGACGACATATTTCGACATTGTTTAAAGACATACCATTCTCGTCCGCTCAGAGCATGTGAATCGGTCTCGATCGAGGAGGTGCACGACACGTTGTTTGACTCCATCCTGGTCTATTGTTCTGAAGCCATATAAGGAATCCACCTTCTCCTTGCACTTATAGACTATAGCCGAACGTGAGGAGGTAATCTTGCCGAGGGCTTTAATATCTTGTCAGACTAAAATAATCGTAGAGAGGATGAAATAAATACCACCGAAATGTACGCAAGAGGAGGGTCGGTGTTTCTCATTGCCAGATCGATTTTAGTGACATAATGATACCACTACGAGTAGATCTGGACGGTCTTGACAGCATTAGTGGCGAAAGGGTTATTGAACATTGCATATCTGCCGGCGATGGGCTTCACTTCGGCAAGAACCAATGATTCGACACCGGAAAGCGTCTGTTGGATACCATATTCTGCTCCAACTATTTGTCCTGTCACCTCGTCAATAGGTTCCACTCCTCCCAAAGCTCTTTCAAGACCACACAGTACTCACTCCTTTCCTTACATGTCATGCGCTATAATAATGATTAGAAGACGAAAATCATGGTCTCATTATCAGAGTCCATACCTTCTTGCGAGAAATCTCGGGAGTCCTTTGCTCCTCCTCATAATTGTTATAGATTTCAATATGGACCTCTCATCGACTCGGGGCGTGAAGTTGGGTGCAAGGAGGAGTTAGTTGGCGAAGAGCAGAGCGCTTCCTAGTACATCTTTGAGAGGAGAATTATGTATTTTCATCGTTAAGGCGACAATAATCGTATGTATCAGGAATTTCTGAGAGCTCGTTATAGCCATCATCGTCTTGTCTGGATGGTCAATAATTTAAATTGGATGGAGGTGGAGAATGCTTCCACCTAAGAGTCATTTGATTGGAAAGATGTGTGTAATAATGAAAGAATAAATGAAATATAAAGAGCATAGATTAAATCAGATACAGAGTGTATGAAAACTGTAAAAGATAAGACGATAATAGTCATCAGATGGACGTTCTTTATCGTAGATCAACCAAAATGGTGGACCGAGCTACCCGTCCAACTAACCCCCTGATATTGGCCGCTCCCATCAGAACACGTACCATCACTTGAAAAGAGATTAGTCTACTGAATTTTCATTCGTCTAAAAAGCGAAAATCGTCATCAGGAATATTGGGCTGCACACCGCTGACCAGATTAGGGTTGAAACACTGAGAGTACCAGAGTGTGGTGTATGTTTATGATATAGGCAATGGAGCGTAGTGTACATTTATGGTATAGACCACGGAATTTGTTGTTTCGACAACCAAAATTAGATTTGAAAAGTACATTAGTATTTGAGCACATCGGCAAGGTAGCTTGAAATGGCAATCATTGTACGAACCTAAATTAGCGTCTGAAATCCCATTGGGTGTAGCACAGACACTAAATCGCGGACACCAAAAATTGATATATCTTGGAGCATTTAAGCTTACAATTGAAAACGTCGAGGTGACAACGAATATCGTAATTCAAACTACACAAACACCGCATAAGAAAACCTATTCCATTGCTACCCAATTACCCCAAAATAAATCCAAGCAAAAATCAAACTAAACAAAAAGTAAACAAATTCCAAGCAAAAACCAAGTAAATTATAATCCGAGTGAAAACCCATTCCCAGTCAAATCCCAAAGCTAATTGCCAACGACAATTTCCATCGTCTCAGGTTTTCTTTCGCTTTTCATTAGGCTTCAGATGGGCTTCCGAACCTGGAGATGGAGGGTTGACCAAATACTTATGGTCGCGCAGCCAATTGATGCTTTCCTCCTCCGGATCCGGGGGTAAATAGTCGTCACTCCAAATGGCACAGCTCCTGTTCTGAATAATCGTCATATATCGTTATTGACGAATAAGCCTCCTCTGAATAAGTTTATCCCTGGCCACAAGATTCGCTAGGGACGATGGAAGGCTGCAAGGTTTGGGTCTGGAAGATACCAATTCGTCGTCAGATTCTTCAGCTATGTCATCGATCATCTCTTCCTCCTGAGGAAGGATTTCGTCGAGTGGTAGGAATGACCTTCCCGTGAGCATTGGAGTATTCGGAACCTCGTCAATTCGCAGTAGAACGCAATGAAGCGTTTGGACTTCCAAATTGATCGTCGATCGAAGCCATGCAAGTGTTGTATTATCGTTAAATATGGGAGCCACATCTCCAACCCGCAGTCCTTCATCGTCGCCCAGCTCACATCTGACATCCCACAATTCCCGGATTCTCCGTGAGGGATCAGGCATCCCTTCATTCACCGTCTTTACAATGGCCAATATTGTAGCCTCGATGACACTCGTAAGCACTGTGAACAACGAAAGGTCATCCTTATTGGACCATTGCCATCGGAAGTTCTTTTCTCCATCGCGTTTCTGTGCCGTAACGGGATCGACGTATACAATAGTATAATTGAACACTTCCTCATCGGAAGGTGTCACTGGACGTCGACACTTGATTGGCGTTGTGTTCTCATTGCCATCTAATTTTTTCAGCTTTGAAAAAGTGATCACTACAACGCAGAACATACCTGATTCGACGTTTCGCTTTCTCTTTGGTGTAATCTCCACTGGCGATCTGCCCTTCCTCCTCCTGATGGCCATTTCCGCAAGGTCGTCAATAGCAATTTTGCATTTTCTTCCATCGACATTATTGGCACTAGAATCTGCTTCCCATCGACGAAATCGCGCTCTCTAACCAGCTAAGTCGGGGATTGAATTGATGCATTGTTTGATCATACCGTCCCATTCAGCTTTGCTTGCTTCCTTTTTGTCGCGGATACCAAGGCTCGAAGCGATGCTAAAAATCGACTCTCTGATGTGATTAGCCTTCTTGCCTGTTTTTCCCTTCTCTTCGTAGAGCCCCAATTCTTCCAATATCCAATTAGATTCCCTGATACCCTTTTCCACGGCCCATACTTTGAGTTGTTGAATCGGTATCTAGACAAAGTTAGTATGTCCAACGACGAAGTTCATCGTTCGAACAGGGCAAAAGAATATACATTGAGAACGGGTACTAAATTTATACGAAACAATATAGATGGGTTACGAGGGTTGCAAAGATAGAATAGAACGTCGGCGATATCAACTTGAAATGAGATTAAGGTAATGATGATATGGAGGAATAAGGAGGAAAAGGTGATAAGAAGTAGAATGGAGGGCAGGAGGAAGATGGGAGTATTTTATAGTTCTCCTCGGTCATCCCATAGTAATCGAGCTGACTAGGTGAAGTTGACTTCCGGAATCCTGGTCTGTGGCGGCAAAGAATTGAGGCATTTCTACGTTCAAATGCCAATTTGGATTTGTCAAATATTCAAATCGGCGTCTCGTCGACGAATATCTAATTGTTAGACATCTACCTCCTGCAATACACCCCGCAATGATTCTGCTCCGCCATGACGTAGAACCTACTTGGTCAAGTCGAAACCTATTTGCCACGAGTTCAGGTCAGGTACGAAATGTAGTATCCAGGGGACAGTTACCTATCGTGGGAACGCCGAGTTTAGTATCGAGGAGATCGTTGCGACGCGCAGAATCGACGTCTATTATATGCAAAGCATTTCTACTGATTTCCAAGTCGCGATAACTGTAAGACAATTGATGATTGCACTCAGCTGGTGAGAATGAAGCCAAAGTGCGATAGGACCTCTTTCCCCGAAAAAGAAAACATGAGGTTAGGGGTTTTACCGGATATCTCCGTCCAAAATAAGCACTTATTTTCTCTACTATACATCTCATCTTTGCGACGACGAAAATATATATCCAATGAGTTCAATTAATTGTACACTTTGCAATTATTGCAATAAAGTTTACCATTACACTGGTGCATATATCAATCACCTTCGACGTCACCATTCAGAGAGAGTAAATTACGTGCCTCTGGAGCAGATTCCAGACGAAAGATTCACAATTACCACCGATAATGATATCCTACTTCAAGACTAGTTATTTCTTTATCCAAATGACTCGTTTCAACTTTCCGACGACGATTCTTCAAGTGAGGATGATGAGAATGGCTACACAGATCCACTACAGCCGACTTTCGAGTCGAATGAACTACAATCGATGACATTGGATTCGCGTGAAGCCGGAAAGGCAATAGATAGTGATTTTGACATTTTCAATGACGAAATCAACCAATGGGCACCGTTTTCTTGTGAGCAAGAATATCATTTGGCACACTGGTGTGTCAAGCACAAACTGAGTAGGGTTGCCATCGATGAGCTGATGAAGCTTTAGGGGTTAAATATGAACTTCACATCTGTATATACTCTGTACACTAAAATCGATGAAATGACCTATGCACTTGGAATTGACTCATGGAAATCTGGTAAAGTCAGTTATACGGGTGCTGTCAATTCAGAAGCGCTACGCGATGACGGAAAGACGTATTTTTACTTTCGAGACTCCATTGACTGCATCGAATTTCTACTACAACAATGTGCATTTAAAGAGCATATGGTATATGCACCGATTAAGGATTATAATGAACTGGGGGAGGGAGTATAGTCTGAAGTTCACACATGCGATTGGTGGTGGAATGAGCAGGTATGAGTTTTTATTTCGTCGACGCATTGTCATAATTAAATGTTCTTCATAGTTGAAAAAGCCTGTCAGCTCCACTATTGTTTCGATCTTTTGCAGCTCTGATCAAACGCATTTGACCAACTATTCTGACGATAAAAAAGAATGGCCGATCAACCTCAGTCTTGGAAACATTAATTCGACGATTCGATCAGATGTCTGGAGTCTTGCCAGTGTCGTCGTCGCCCTGCTTCTAGTACCTCCAAAGCATCATCACCGTGGTCGTGGAAAAACAGCCACTATCAAAGAGCAACAAGAATAAAATCGGGAAGTGCTTAGACGGATTTTTGAGATTATTTTTTGTCCTCTCGATGCTGTTTTTAAGAAAGGAAAACCCATGCTCTGTGCTGACGGAAAAATGCGACAATGCTTTCCAATCATCTGTGCTTGGACGGCTGATTACTTTGAAAATATTCACCTCCATGCAATTAAACAGCCAGGTTGCCCGGTGTGTGAAGCTCTGAAATCGTCGTTTGGAGAGGGCAATCAATCTACCTGGCTACGCCGTGATTATCGACTATATTTCCGAAAGATGATTCAAGCCACACGATTCGATAATCAAAACCAAAACCATGCACATGATTATCTCATGGAAAGAGACGTAGCGACAATGGAAGGCTTCTTTTGGAATATGAAATATGTTTCTTTGCATACATTGATCGTTCCTGATATTTTACACGCTATCTATTTCGCTATTCTGAAGTATTTGATGGAGTGGATAGTGCCATGTTTGGAGTTTCACAAATGAATTGACTGATTCAATGATCTTTGGGCAATAATGCCACATTATCCAGCATTTGTACGATTCAATAAGCCCTACACAGCTGTGCCACAATGGAGTTGCAAAGAGATGAAGGTATTAGGCCGTGTTATTGTTCCCATTGTCGTGACGACACTTTTGGATCCTTCTTCGGAGCAGCAAGGTCCATTCAAATTTGCCATGCTCTGTGTCAAAAACCTCATCTACTTTCACCTCATGACTCAGTATCACAACCATACTGATGCGACAATCAAATATATGGAAGTCTATCTCAGTGAATTTCATCATTATAATGACGTCTTTAGTCGTTTTCGTACCACAAAGTCGACCAAGAAGGTTGGCAAAGCTCTGTGAAAGTAGGTCGCCATCGATATGCAACATGAGTGCGAAAATGATCCTGGATGGTCACATCTTTCCGCAGCGGCCAAATGTCATCGCATCGACGAGGACAAAATTCAAATCGATTCAGAAATAGCATTGCACTCGAGTGATGAGTCTGACTTCAACTTTGTCAAGATACATCTGTTGAACCACTTTTCAGATCACATACGTCAGCTAGGGCAATTATCAAATGTAAGCTCTGAACTACCAGAAAGGTCGATGATGGACTTGAAAGATGAGTACCGACAATCAAACGGCCATGAGCCATCTTTCCAGATTTTTCGCACGAAAGCCCAGAACGAGGTGTTCCAATTCAATGATCTCAATCTCAATGCCGAAAAACATCGTCATGAAAACCAAAATCTATTTCCCACGTCTCCAGCAATTCGAATGATGAAAAATCAACGGCCAGGAATCAAGTCTCTAGCAGACCTCTCATTCTGGTGTGGAATACCAAAAGGGGAACTTCAAAATCACATCGCATGGTGTTTCAAAAGATATGGTAACTACACCAGATATGTCGATAACGACGAAGAATTTCTTTGTCTACAAAACGCAAAATACAGTCATTATGATTCCGCAGCCATTCCAGTGACATTATTTCAAGGCGACAAGCAGACGATTCACATTGTACGATGCTCTGGAACCAACCAATGGAGGAAGCATAAGCCTCCCCGAAATTATACAGTTTTACTCTGGGATGGAATGCAGAGACAGTTCAAGTCGACTAGAGGATGAATTCCAGCAGGATTACGATGTCTTTTCGTCATTGAGGATATGGAGTCAAATCAACGATCACTTTTGGCCCTTGTTACCACAATGTTTGCAGGCCCAATGCGCGAGGTTCCGGGGATGGTGATTGTTAAGCAGCGAGATCAGACTAGTATTGGCAACGAACCAGATCGGTTTGTCACAGATCGAACCAAGGCGGCGTTCGACAAGGATCCGATCCGAGGTTTGGACCAAGTTCCGAGGTTTGTCACAAACTGGTTTGCAAACCATCTATCTTCGAACGATAATCGGTAAGCAAGTTCCTGCCCGATCGGGTCGATCATCAGCGCATCTTGTAGCGGGAGAAGTTAGCTACAAGATGCACTAAAAATCGAGCGGATCGGACAAGAACTCACTTACTTATTTTTGTTCGCAGTTGTAGGTCGAAAAGGTGGGGTTTGAGGCGAATGGCTTGGCAAGAATCCGGGTTCGTATTAACCAAACCGGTTCGTCAATGGTAAGGATCCCAGGCGGTTCATTGCCAACACTAGATCAGACACCTACATTACCTTTGGAGGACAGTAGTTATCATCGAAAACCCCTTTTTGGCGTTGGATCGATGTATGTTATCCCTTTACACATGATTCAGTGTGCAGCCCATATGCTTCCATTTTCTTCTGATCCAGATAATAGTCGATGGTTTTTAAATAATACTATTGACTTAGATGCGTTTAATTTATTGTATGAGTAGATAGGACAATTGAAATCGTCATTGCACATATTGTATAAGTCGATTACTTTTATACGTGGAGGAAATTTGTATATTAGTAAATATTAGACATAGCAGTGCGAAATATGCAGCTCTGACGACGAAATATGGCATCGCGTACAATAATATGTGATATTATCATGAGATCAGGATAAGTGGGAACTAAATCTTAAGCGAGAACCTTAAAAACTGACAATGAGTGTTGTTACGCGAGTTACCAACTTGGCAACGACTATTTGAAATGCTTGGAGTACGAATTTTGTATGGTGAGGGTGGCAGCACGGGGTCAAGTTTCAGTGATGCTTAGAACGTTCAGAACGGTATCGACCGTACCGTACTGTCTCGGTAAGCAAATTAGTTTTTGCCGATGTACCTTTGTCAGCTAAGTGTCATAACTATCGCTGTTCGATCGAGAAGGTGCACAGCCCATGCGCAGTTTAATCATTCCACTTTGCCAGGGCTCGGTATTGGATAGGCTTGTATGTCACTTAGGTCATCATCGCTCAAAGGATGGGATAGCTGCGGGTGTAATGTCGACCGACCATAGTGACAGGTGACCGAACACAGATTGCCATGGACATCCTTCGTACCTCGTGTACCTGCTAAGGGAAAACCCCTAACAGTACCTCCCTCTCTAGCTCTGGTGACCTCAACAGAATCTCCATCATAAAAAGTGTGCAAACAATAGCTACCATTCAAACAGCGTGTCATAATAAATCACAACTGTAGATATCAAAAATTAAACATAAAAATAAAAACATTTTTTATATAATAATAACCTCCGCCTAACTCAGGATGGTATGAGTTTAACAAATAAAATTCATAACTTCCGTCCCTTTCGTGCCTTTGATATCGTCGTTATTTTCCACCGTTTGTCTTTTTCCATCGCTGAATTCCTGTCATAATATTCTGTGATGAGATTGGACGCAATATCGTTTAGATGTTCGAACGATTCCCAAGTGTTTTCGTGGTGTGAATATCCGGTCCACTTGAATAAAAAGACGTGCTTTCGGTGATCATCATCCGTAGGGCCACTGGCCACAATCGACTCTGGTGTCCAACCACCGTCATCGGCTTCGATTGGTAGTACCTCTCTCTCTGAGGCATCGCCTCGGTATGGCTCCAAGAGAGCTATGTGAAAAGCCGGGTGTATTTTCCACGTTGGGGGAAGTTCGAGTCTGCACTATCTTTTGTTGCCTCCGACCCTGGATATCTTGAATGGTCCATACATCTTGTCATCAAGCTTGTGGCATTGTCACCTGGTTCGTACGTTACATCCGTCAAGCATAACCAAACCTCCAACCTTGTATTGGAGAGGGGAGCGTCGTTTACGATCTTAATATTTGCTCATCTTATCCTTGGAATCTTCGAGTTGTTCTTCCAAATGCCTATAAACTTCAACCATATAGTACGCATATAATTCCGAACCGGAGTTGCGAAATTGTACCTCCGTTGGCCAATTGGTGCGGGCTTCGTAGCCATATTTGGCGTAGAAATGTGTGATCTTAGTTGCTGCATGTTTTGAATTGTTGTAAGTGTACTCGGCCACAGGTAGCATTTCACTCCAATTAGACTGTTCGTAATTGCAGTACGTGTGCAAGAAGTGTTCGATGGTCTGATTTATGCACTTGGTTTGACTGTCGGTCTGTGGGTGAAAAGCCATTGACATGGATCGCTTGATTCCTAGGAATTGGTATAAGTTGGCGAGGAAGTGTCCGGTAAAGACTGCGTCGCTATCCGATACTATAACGAGTGGCATACTGTGGTACTTCCTGACATTGTTAAGGAATAGCTTTGCGACCGTAGATGATTCTCTTGTATCCATGGGAATAAAGTGTGCCATCTTGGTGAACCTGTCGACTACCACCATGATATTCTTGTTACTATTGGACTCTGGTAAGTCGGTAATAAAGTCGACTGAAATGTAAGTCCAAGGTGATGATGGTAATTCAAGCAGATGAAGTAAACCGTATTTAGCATGACATGGTACCTTGGTTCGTTGACATGATTCGCACTTATTGCAGTATTCTCGTACATCGTCCTCGAGTTAAGGCCAGTAAAAGTTCCTCGTAATAAGTTCCAGGGTGCATTCGCGACCGAAGTGTCCGGCAATGTATGAATCATATTCTTGGTGTAAAACGTCCTTCCGAAATCCTTCAGGCACATATAGCCTTCCTTTCCAACACAATATTCCATCAACATCAATACCAAATCTTCCATCAACGTTCTGATCCTTTTCCTGTACCTTCCGTAGTATCTTCCGGTACTCCTCATCCTGACCGATTTCGTTTTGAAACCTTTCCTTAACTGATCCGACCAACTGATTTACCGAAAATCCTGCCAACAAAATTTCTTCCCAATCATCATCATCCAAATCTATTGCTCCAGCTTCTAACCAATGTTCTGGTCCTGACAAGGTTGCTGACATTGTATCCCCCTCTCTTAGGGCGAACTCCGGGTGCCTTGATAATGCATCGGCATTTCTGTTAGCCGTTCCTTTCCAATAAACAATTTTAAAATTGTATTCTTGCAATACTTCTGCCCATTGAGCCTGTCTTCGATTGAGCTGTTGTGTTTCTTTGAAGTATTGAAGGTTCATGTGATCGGAAAAGACTGTTGTTGTATGTGTTGCTCCTTGAAGATAACATCTTCATGTCTTAAAGGAATATACGATGGCGAGCATTTCCTTGGCGTATATTTGATAATTAAGTTCGGCTTGTGAAAACTTCTTCGATATGAATGCGACCGGATGAATTTTACTGTCATCAAACTTCTGCGATAAGACTGCTCCCATCGCAAAGTTTGATACATTTGTCTCGACCATAGCTGGTCTTTTGTTATCGTAATGTCAAAGTATCGGGGTGTTTTCTGCCGCAAATAAGATACATATCTTATAGTAAGCTGCTTGTACTGCTTCTCCGAACTTAAAGTCCTTTCCGTCGCCCTTGAGGGTGTCTGTAATTGGTGCGACAATACCGGTAAATCCTTTGAGGAATCATCGATAAAAGTTCCATAAACCCATAATAATTTGGACTTTCTTCTGGTTTTTGGACATTAACCATTTCGTAATAGCTTCGCTTCGACTTGGTGCCATTTTGAGTCCTTCGCCACTGACAAGAAAACCGAGGAATTCGACCTCTTGTTTGTCGAATTCACACTTGTCGATTTCTACCATGAGATTGTTGTCTTATAGGACTTGAAGTACCTTACCTACATATTCGTGGTGTTCTTCGCGTGTTCCTTTTGTGGCGATAAGGACGTGGTCGATGTAGACAACCGTGATATCGTTTTGTCCTCCTAAGAATAGTTGGAGGATACGGTTCATCCAGTGTTGAAACGTGGCTGGTGCATTGGTAAGTCCGAACAGTATGACTGTATATTCGTAAGATCTGAACTTTGTTCTGAAGGCTGTTTTCCATTCATGTCCCTTGGCCATTCAAATCAAATGATATCCCGACTTCTTATCCAACTTTGTTACCCAAGTTGCTCTCTTCATTCGACTTTGTAATTCATCTATTAATGGTAGAGCTGTCTTGTCTTTGATCGTTAATTCGTTAAGTCTTCGATAGTCGATACAAAGATGCAGGTCTCGTCCATTTGGTTTGAGCACAAATAGGATTGGGGCTCCGGCTTGTCCCTTGGACGGTTGTATTTTTCCTTCTCTTATCATTTTGTCAACGTACTTCTTGAACAACCTTTCTTCTTCCCAAGAGAGTTGGTATATAGGTCCCACCTTTACTTGATCGTCAGATACTTTCAGGTGTATTTCGTGATCATGTGGGCCGTGAACGGGTAGCTTTTCAGCTTCGTGAGGGTCAAACATTATCATCCACTTATGGTATTGTTCTGGTAACTTTTCTGCCAGTATGCTTGTTGCTGCGAAGCATAAGGCACCGATGTTGATTGCATTCCTGTGTGTGGCGATGCAATCATCGTAGGTGATCTTTCAATCTGTGTGAAGATATCCCTGAGTGTAATATTTCTGTTCGCATTCCATAAAATATAAACATCCGTATGTAGCGCCCTGTACCTTGTGTTGTTTCAGGTACCATGCAGGTATTAGAACGTCATAGTCAGCGTGCATCGGCACCACCTCGAAAGTTTCGAGTGCGATGATTCCCAAAAGCTAAACCAAGGGGTATTGTATAAACATTTGGTAATCCAACTAACTTACCACTAAAATCTTTTGCGTTGATGTTCTTCTTTCTTCTAACAATCGGTATCTTAAATACCTTGGCACATTGCGGTGATATGGTGAAAGATGTCGATCCCAAATCCAGCATAGCTCGGACCGGAAACTGCTGTATCTTTCCATCGCTATCCGTGTGATCTACAAAGAACCGGTATACGGGTTATTCTCCGATTCTGGTTTTGAGGACTTTGAAAATGTGTTTGGTCTCGTAGTAAACAATATCGTCGGAGGTGTTTTGTTTCTTCGTTGGTGGTTCTTCTTCCGAAGCAGAATGCGTTCATTTGGTAGCCATCCTTTCGACAATGGCACGGCCACAACGGGTCGTTGAGGGTAGTATCGTTCTACCACTCGTAGTTGGGTTCTTCGTTGAGGAGTTCTTCGAACAACACAGGTTCTTCGTCTTGGACGTCTTCTGGATAATGTTCCTCAACTTCGTAGATTGTGGGTAAAGCGTTGAGTGCGCGACCGATAGTTGTGTGTGTACCTCCGCAGTTGTGTTTGCAGTAGCAAGTGTACCACTCTTCACACCCAATGTGCATACCCTTGTATTTAGTCCCAGAGTCTCCAAATACGGGATCGTCAATAGCGAGATCTCCCCCGTATCGAGCTGCCTCCGTCCAGTACAGGTTCCAAAGGTATGGTGAATCAGGTTGGTCTCAGAAGAATGACTCAAAAGATTCCTCTGGCCCATTGAGTATGGTGTTAATACTTGCGAAAATATTGAGAGGTTCTGGTTCTGCGAGTGAGCAGGGAACTCCTGCTAGGTCAAAGAAGTTCATGCATCCGTGGTTATTTGTATCGTATGGTGTCATGGTTGTACTGTTATTGTTATAATTGTAGTTGTTTTGTGGCGTCACTACTGACCAGCAGTTTCATCCCTACCGGAATCCTCAGGGTAACAACTGGAACTAAAATAAAGGCTTTCTCCTGCCTAATCATCATATCCTTGACTCCATCTTCGATACTTACCATTAATCCGAGCTTTCTTGTTGCTCCCAACAATTATCGGCCGCATCTGATTCCTCCTGTCCTTTACTATCGACGGATTCCGAACCGGATGGTATTTCTCCGTCTGAAGTCTCTTCAACTTCGTCTGCATCCCCGACCACATAATCATCTCCTTCATCATCCAATTGATCGTATGCACCAACCTTCATCTTTTGGTATGCTTTCGGGTGACCAAAATCGGCGGTTCCTTTTCACAATTTAATGTCCCGAATGTATGGCATAGTATTGTGGTTTCCCTTTCCGTCGGTGGGCCACGCGCAGCGCTGACATTCATTCGCTGCTCTCCATCGTGCCAGTTCTCCGTTGTTGATTCCTTCTGTCAACTGGCGAAACGTTTTTCCTTGAACATTAACAAACGGATTGGATATTGATGACCCCCGACTATCCGTTCGTTGTTGCGTTCCCTTATATTCAAAACGTTGTCATTGTTTTTGGAATCCGGAGCCAAGACCTCTGGCCTTTTGGATCTTTCCCCGATCTTTGTTGATTTGGCCGGATGTACTGTCGGTACTTCGAGATTTTCCCATAAATCTGAAGTTCCTTTCCGTCGCTTGCCAAACTTCAACATTCTTTCCGGTATTGATAATAATTTCTCGGAGCTCGTCGTCTGTCTTATCTGTCGGATTGATGAGACTGAGCTGCTTAAAGACTTGCGGTGGTAGCTTGCTCATAAGCATAGTCCGATATGCTACTCCCACAATCTTTGCTTTTGCGTTCAAGGTGTCAAACTCCGTGATCATGTCTTGAATGTTACCACTGTATTTGAGCTCCGTGATTGCTTTATATGCCGTTTCCTGTTGGTATTTGTTGTGAAAATGGGTGTTGATTGCAGATCTGTATATTGACCAACTCCGTATGTATTTTCCGGCTTGGGTTACTGCCTCCCATTGCATATGCCAAGCCAGGGTATAATCTTCTAACCGTCCACATACGTACTGAATTTTAAGGCCTGGGCGAGTAAAAAGGTGTAGTTGGTCACCAATAAACGCTTCCATACTCATCCACCACACATCAAAGTCCTCAGATACTTTTCCTTTGAACTTTGCTGGATCTGACAACTTAAGCCGTGAGTCTCTTTATCTTTCAACTCCTTGCGTGTTGCTGCGTCCTCGATGATGTAAACCATGTCGGGATGCGTGTGAAGATCCAGACGGTAGAGGTGGTGGCGGATCGCCACCTGTTCCTTCTGGTGGTAGTACTTCTCCTGATCCACCTGGTGCTGCGGATCTTCGGGAGGTGGTGCATCTCCTATATTGATGTCTGTTCCTGAGCCTCCCCTAACACCGAAGATTTCTGCAATATCGGTATCGCTAATGGGTGATATGTCCCTTTGGCGTTCATCCGTCTGATGTTGCCATTGCGCAATTTGTTGTCTTCAGTCTGGATGAACTGGTGTGGAGCCAGAGATTTTTGCCTTCTCAAAGGCTGATGTGAGTCCTGTCTGATCCCTTTATAGCTTGTCGAATTTTGCTTCCAGAATTTCAAAATCCGTCCACGAAGGTACTTGCTCTTTAAGCGCCTTTTCCATTCCATTTACCTTGTTTTGGTAAATCTTGAATGATGCCAACCAGGCTAACACTCTCAAAGTTAGTGTCCTGATCTGCCCTTCACATCATTCAATTCGGCTCCGCAAAATTCCAAATTCCTCCGTAGCTTCCTTCACTATCCAATCATTCTGTTGTTAAAGGCCACTCATTCCAGTCCTTGTTTCCTTCAACACTGCATTCAACACTTGTATCTGTTCTTCGTGTCCTTCTAGGATTTATTGTCCTAGAGCCCTGTCTGTTTCCACTTGCTGGCTGAAGAGTTGACAGCCTAGCCGAATGTCTTCGAATTCCTCCTCAATTGCTTCCTTCTCGCTATTGCATGCCTCAATTAGGCATTGTATTTCCTGCTCTAGACGACCGATATGGACTTGCACCGAATCGGTCATCTCCGTATCCTTGCCTTCCTGCAATTGTTGTCTGGAGTCCAAGTATTGCCTCCTCGATTGCTCGTACTGTTCTTGCGGTTTCTTCGCCCATCCTGGTAAGGGCTTTGAGGGCTGTTTGGATTTAGCGACTCCAGACGATGTTGGTGCCAACTGGCCTGCTCCAAACGTTAGTCGGCGTCTGTGACTTGCCATTATGTAGTTGTCGTGAGGGAAATGTGTACGGTCCTATAGACTGTTCCACTGATCGAGGGCGAATTCTCAAGAAAATGCTGCAGGTGATACAGCTTCTGTTGCAACCTTGCGTACAGTACTCTGCGTAAAGATGTTGTCTCATTGGTCCTTCTGGATGATTTGTAAATGTTATTGCGCAGCAGGCTCTGTTGTTGTAAACGATGCAATTTGTAGTCATAAATACTTTTTGGATGTGTCCAAAATATTATACTGTTACGGGGATACTTATCGACAAAGTATGGCCGCCTACTTTCTTAGAAGTCGAATGTATCCTGAAGGTAATCTTCAGAGTTGTCGTAGTCTGAACGGACCTCGTAGTCCTCGAACGAAAGATTGTGATATTCAGAGGGAAGTTCACAGGTAGTATTGACAACGAAGCGGATCGGTTCGTCACAGATCGAACCAAGGCGGGGTTCGATCCGGATTCGATCCGGATTCGATCCGAGGTTTGGGCGGAGTTCCGAGGTTTATACAAACCGGTTCGCGAACTATCAATCTTCGAATGACAATAGGTAAGCGAATTCTTGTTCGATCGTCACGATTTTTAGCGCATCTTGTAGCGGGAGAAGTTAGCTACAAGATGCGCTACACATCAAGCCGATCGGACAAGAAGTCGCTTACATATTTTTGTTCGCAGTTGTAGGCCGAAATAGTGGGGTTTGGGGTGAAAGGCTTGGCAAGGATCCAGTTCGCATGGACCGGATCGGTTCGTCAATTGTACGAACTTCCAACGGTTTGCACGGACCGGATCGGTTCGTCAATTGTACGAACTTCCAACGGTTCGTTGCCAATACTTTTTATGGGTATAGAACCAGTAAAAGTATTCATACTCAATGTCGTATGTCTGAATAACAATACTCGGAATACGGAAGTCATATGGAATAATAGCTCGTTCGTAGAGGGTGTGAGTGTAAAGAACAATAGAGTCAAGATCGTGAAAATTTATAAAGTATATTGTAAAGGTAAATATTCTTGAAGTAGAAAACAACAATAATATTTTAGTATCTTGTCCGCTGGTCTGTTCTGACTGTGGATTGCTGCTAGAGCTTGCTGTTTTACTTTGTGGGTGCAAAGGCAGTTCTTTTATAGAGCGAGTTACTCGTATACTCTCTATGACTTCAGTGTTTGTACTTAGATAGCTATGGCCTCCGATCGTTAGACTGGTTACTCGATCTCGGTAGGTTGCGCTACTTTTCCGTTTGACGTTTGGCACTTTCTAAAGTGCAAGGCATCCCTATAGGTTATCCTCATGCCGTCAGGTTTTGCTACATAGCAACGAAGCCCATTTGCTTTTCTTCTGGTCTGTATGCTTTACGCACAAAACAGGTTTCGACAACGACCGCTGATGCGTGCATCGAACTATCACTTCCTCTTAGATCTCTCGACTCAATATTTAATCAGATAGTGGGTTGCAGGGATATGTTTATCCTCATAGACTTGCATCGACAACCAGCCGCTGCTATACCATGTATTGCACCTCTCATCTCGCTGTCTTTTACTCCCATTTCAGGGCTCCTCCTTATGTCGGACCAGACCACCTACGATCTGCCATTACTCGGGAAGTCGATCCACATACAAGCTCTCAACAGGTAGATTTAACTACTGGGGCGCAGTTAAAATATGGAGTCCCTAGACTGTATAGTTATCCCCATAGTAAAGTCTCGCTTCTCGAGCTCTGACATGTGCCTGCCAGAGAGTATAGAGGTGTACCCCGTTCTAGTCAGCTTTCCCATATTGCTGATAAGGTGAAGTAGTTCTCGTCAAAACTATCATGCACAGCTGATCTGAAAGTCTCCGCAATGGCATGATAGTGCATTGACAGCTCATGACGTCTCTAACTATCGGGAGCCTAGGCGTATAGTAGCATACCTCCCTTAGTGTTCGAGACTGATACCTTTGCCAGCTAAGTATCGTAACAATCGCTGTTCGATCGAGAAGGTGTACTGCCCATGCGCGGTTTAATCATTTCGCTTTGCCAGGGCTTGGTATTGGATAGGCTTGTATATTGGGTAGAACTTCATCGCTCAAAGGATGGGATAGCTGCGGGTATAACATCGACCGACTATAGTGACAGGTGATCGAACACAGATTGCCTTGGACATCCTTCGTACCTCGTGAACCTGCTAAGGGAAAATCCCTAACAGTGTAATTGGTCTTGTAAGTGCACTCGGTCCTCGTAATTGTACTTGGCTCTCGTAAGTGTACTTGGCTGCCGAGGCAGGATAAGTGTCCTTCATATATAGTCTGACCCTTTTCCCCTCTTACTTTCAACCGTATTTGCACTTTAATTTCTAAGTTCTTTTTTCTAAGTTCTTAGTTGTAAGTTCAACTCTATGATACTTCTCTTTCTCTCTCTCTCACAGTCACTCTCTTTATTTGCAATGGTAGCAGATGATCAGACAATTTTAACTGAGGTAACAAGTTGGTCCTTATCGATCATCTGCAGCCAGTTGAAAGCCAGCTTGGCTCGATCACGTCCAGTCAGCGGTGAGCCAGCACAGCTCGATCGTGTCTAGCCAGCTGACACAGCCCAGCTTGACCTCCAAGTGCACCTGATCAAAATACTAATATTTCCATCCAGATCTGCTCATCATATCCCGATAGCCAAGAGCCAGCCCCGCTCAATCGTGTCCAGCCAGCCAAGAGCCAGCCCAGCCCAATTGCATCCAGCCATCTGAAAGCCAGTCTGGCTCAATCACATCCAGTCTGCTGGAAGCCAGCCCAGCTCGATTATATTTGGCCTACCATGAGCCAGCTCTGCTCGATCATATCTAGCCAGCCAAGAGCCATCCTGATTCGATCATGTCCAGCCAGCTGGAAGCCAGCCCAGCTCGATCATCTCCAGCTAGCTGTGAGCCAGCCCAGATCGATTCAGTCCAGCCAGTCGAGAGTCAGTCCTGCTCGATCATATCTAGCCAGTCGGGAGCCAGCCCAGCTTGATCATCTCCGGTCAGCCGTGAGCCAGTTCAGCTCGATCGTGTCCAGCCAGCAGTGAGCCAGCAGTGTTCAATCGTGTTCAGCTAGCGGTGAGCCAGTACAGCTTGATCCCGTCTAGCCAGTTGACAGCAAGCCCAGCTCGGCCTCTAAGTATACCTGATCGAAATGCTAATGTTTCCATCCATAACTGCTCTTCGCACATTAGCAACAATCCTAGTTCCGTCAGGAATACTCAGATGTTCCTGATGGCTCTGACGGCTCTGACGGAATCTCGTACCCTCTGATGGAGAATTACATACTACCTGGTATCCAGGCGACTAGTCATGTTGTATACTTACCCTTCAGTAGCTATTATACCACGTCTCTTATTCTTGAGATACGTCACATTGTATATTACCCCATGGCAGATGAAACTACTTAGCATTTATTTCCAGATGCAGTATACTGAACGGTATGATCACAACCTTGATTTCCAGTTACTACCTTTATTTATCAGGGCAGTCAATTGATTACTTAAAATCACACTTGATTCACAAATTTATTGCTAACTATATACAAATAATGATGGTAGATCTTGGATGCACTTGGAGCAGCACTTGGAACTAGTATATAGACGGAGAAGATCGATACAGGCTGTGTGCAAACAATTGGACTGGTGGAAGACGATTGAGATTGGCTGGCTCATCGCTTGCTTGATGTAATCGAGTCATAGTGGCTCTGGGCTGGCAAGAGATAATCGAGCTGGGCTGGCTCTTGGCTGGCTGGAGTTGATTGAACAGAGCTGGCTCTGAACTGACTGGAGATAATCGAGCAGGGCTGGCTCTTGGCTGGCTGGATGCGATTGAACCGTGCTGGCTCTGGGCTGGCTGGACATGATCGAGCCGGGCTGGCTCTCAGCTGGCTGGAGATGATTGAGCTGGGATGACTCTCGGCTAGCTGGACGCAATCAAACCGTGCTGGCTCAGGGCTGACTATATGCAACAAGCAGATCTGGATGAAAATATTAGCATTTCAATCAGGTGTACTTGGAGGTTAAGCTGGGCTGACTGTTGACTAACTAGACGCGATCGAGCCATGCTAGCTGTGGACTGGCTGGACACGATCGAGCCATGCTAGCTCTGAGCTGGCGGGACGCGATCGAGCTGGGCTGACTCTCAGCTGGCTGGACGCGCTTGAGCCAGGCTGGCTATCGGCTAGCTGAAAATGATTGAGCTGGGCTGACTCTTGGCTGGCTGGATACGATCGAACCGTATTGGCTCTCGGCAGACTGGAGATGATTGAGCAGGGCTGGGCCGGCTGGCTACACACGATCGAGCAGTCAGTTAAAATTGTCTGTACATCTGTTAGCATTGCAAATAAAAGAGGGTGACTGTAAAAGAGAGAGAGAGAGAAGTATCATAGAGTTGAACTTAGAACTTAGGACTTAGAACTTAGAGTGCAAATACGGTTTAAAGTAAGGAGGTAGAAAAGGATCAGACTATATATGAAGGGCACTTATCTGGCCTGAGCAGCCAAGTGTACTTACGAGAGCTAAGTGCACCTGTAAGTCAAGTACATTTGTGAGGGCCAAGTGTGCTTACAAGTCAAGTACACCTGGTACTGTTATTACACTGGCTGGAGGTAATCGAGTCAGGCTGGCTCTCTTCTGGACCCAATGAATCTATTCTGACGTATAGTCACAGTTGATCGCAATATCTGAGTGTTCGTTTAAAATAGGAGACCAACAGAGCAAGAGAAAAAACAGTGAATCTGCGATCAGAGGGTAATATGCAATGCGACATGTAGTATTGATGCCAGGTGTGGAGTAAGTCACCACTGGAGTATCTCTGACAGAGCCATTCCACCTGGACGGAAAATATTTTTGCTGATGTATACAGCCAGCTGAGAGCAAGTAGAGCTCAATCGCGTTCAGCCAGCACAGCTCAATCGCATGTAGCCAGTACAGCTCAGTTGCGTCCAAACAGCTGGAAGCCAACCAATCTCAATCATCTCCCATCAGCTGAGCCAGACTAGTCCAACCATTTGCATCCAACCTGTATCGATCTTCTCCGTCCGTGTATTAGCTCTAAGTGCTGCCCCAAGTGAATTCAAGATCTACTATAATTTTTTGTATATAGTTAGCAATAAATTTGTGAATCAAGTAATCAATTGACTGCCCTGTTAAATTAAGGCTGTGACTGGAAATCAAGGCTGCGACTGTAGAGCATGCTGCATATGGAAATAAATTCTCCACCTGTAAGTGTGTATGGATGCAAATGCTGTGTCTGTAAGTGTGTCTGGATGCAAATGCTGCATCTGTAGTATCAGGGTAGTGCCAGGGTGCGACGAGACTTAAGAGGTTTCATCTGAAGCGTCCGATGCGCCCTAGCCGTTCCGGTATCCGAGGCGCGACTTGGATTTTTTCCCGATGTAGATCGCTGCGTCAGTGACACCCCAAGTCACCGTCCCACAAGTTTCACCCCGAAATCCACACCACAAGATTTACCAAAACTCGGTGATGGGATCCAGATGTTCCAACAAAACAGCCTCTCATATATAGCTTGAACTTGAAAAACTCTTGGGATGCAGATAAAGAAGCTCAACTGCCACATATTGACAGTTTCTTTCTTCAGCCAGGAGCTCACAACAACCAACCGTAAGTCCCAACAATATTGATCCATCTCTGCAAATCATGATGTGTCCAATCATTATACTCCTCTCGCTCGCCCTTAGCGTTGCCAGCCTCGTCTCTGCTACCCCAGCGTCAAAGTGTAATGCCGACAACCCATTCCTAAACCGCGTGCAATATGCCAATTCACATTATTCGGACTCTCTCGAAAACACAATTGCATCCTTCACGACCAAGGGCGACTAGCTTAATGCTGCACGGACAAGAACCGTCCAAGGCATCTCTACCTTCCTCTGGCTCGCCGATTTTGCCGCAGTCAAAAGCCTAAAAAAATATCTCGACGAAGCTATACGGCAGCAGCGTTCACCTCCTCATAAGAAGCTCGTTTTTCCCTTCGTTGTTTACAACCTTCCGGATAGAGATTGCGCGGCGAAAGCATCGGATGGCGAGCTCCATCTCGCGGATGACGGCGAGAAAAAGTATAGAGAATATGTGGATCTAATTTACGTGACCATCACAGCCGACCCATACGACTGTCTTGATTACGCAGTGGTCGTAGAACCTGATAACCTCGGAAATAGTATCACCAACCTCAATAAAACTAAGTGTGTTAGAGCAGCGCTAGCTTATGCCCGTGGAGTAGCTTACGCAATCGAGAAGTTGGGCACACTATCAAATGTAGCTCTTTACCTTGATGCTGCTCACTCCAACTGGCTTGGATGGCCTAAAAACCTCGAACCCACTGCGAAACTGATGAAGAAAGTTCTGGACATCGCGAACCACAATCAGACCTACCCTTCCAACCCAGCGAAGATCCGAAGCTTTTCCACCAACGTTTCCAATTACAACGGGTACAATCCTACCACTCCCGATAAAATGTATGGACCTGGCCCCGATAACCCAAATTGGTCGGAATTGCGGTATGCAAAAGCACTCATGCCCTATCTCCAAGCCGAGGGATTGCCCATCCACTTCATCATTGATCAGGTATGTACTATGCAAGTTTTTTAATCTTAATAACCCAGAAACCAAAAGTATCCTTGGGATCATTACTAACATATCATGCATTAGGGACGCTCTGGACAACAGAGGATCAGGTCGCAGGGAGGGCATTGGGCAACATCAAGGGTGCTGGATTTGGTATCAGACCTACAACGCATACTGGAGAGTGTATCATAGACGCC
The DNA here is from genome assembly GCA_014904905.1 of Wilcoxina mikolae CBS 423.85. Taxonomy (NCBI): domain Eukaryota; kingdom Fungi; phylum Ascomycota; class Pezizomycetes; order Pezizales; family Pyronemataceae; genus Wilcoxina; species Wilcoxina mikolae. Next base: position 1,493,168 of record MU122092.1, read on the forward strand.
ATTGTGTGGGTTAAACCTGGCGGAGAGTCGGATGGTACCAGCAATAATTCCTCTGCCAGGTTCGATGAGAACTGCCGCAGCTCTGATACAAATCAACCAGCAACCGAGGCCGGCGCTTGGTTCGAGGACTTTGTGGAAATGTTGGTGAAAAACGCGAATCCTCCATTGAAGCTAACTTGGAAATATTAAAGAAGTTTCGGGAGGAAGAAGAGAAGGAGGCAAGGATTCAGTTAATTAGTCGAAGAGGATTTACGGAGTGGTTGGTCTGAAAAGCTGCCGTGGCAGCCCTGAAAATCCTCGTACCGCGCGCACAACCAGGTTGTCGGCCACAGCACAAGGGGTCTTCACCGCGCCGAATCCGATTTGCTACGGCTGAAAGGATACTAATCTGTTTTCAAAGTTTTTCAAAATATTTCGGCTGAGAGGCAAGAATACCCGAAGTTTTGTATCTTGAGTCTTTCACCTTCTCTATTCTCACGGTACTATATATAGGGCTAGGATGATAAAGTTAATTTTTGATGAAACTTTTTCTAGGATGACGATTTTCTTCAATATTGACGACTTAGCGACTTCCTGCTTCTTCGAATGCTCTTTAGGGATACTCAGTTTTGAAATAAGTCCACTGGCGCGCCGAGTGTCCGAGATATCGATGAAGTTAGAAAACGCACGTGCTCATGATTGTTACCCTAACCCGGTCTCCGTGATGGTCATGGTAGTATTGATTATAAAGAATTCGAAGAAAAGGAAGTGGGTTTTCAATAGCCCATTTATGTCCGGAGACTGAATTTTGCAATTCTCTCCAGCTCCCATGATTGAACTGTGGTGCATCGAGTGAGAGCACATGTGCCAAAAATAGGTCCATTAATGTTGATATTGTCCCGCGGCGTATGTGCACATACTTAAGTAGACGTTGTTTTCTACGGCGGACCAGAGCATCAGCTCTAAATTGCCTACAATTATTACCAGCGAAAAAACTTAATGATATGCTGCCTTAGTCGAAAAATGCTATCGATTTTGATAAAGCCTATTGTTTTTGTATATTTGGTAAACTTCACCACTGCAATAAAGTTCAATTACGGCCAAGAAAACTGTTGTACGAAATTTAAGCCGTACAAAGAGGGGTATGAAGGTTGAGATATGGTTCTCTCTCCAAATGTAATACCGTATGGATGCTCTCCAATGCAAAAACCGGAGCGAAATATGTGATTTGAGCCAGGAGACGAGTGATAAATGAGCACTTCACCTGGATGGTTTGTATTTACAAAAGTATCTACAGAGTGGGGGGCTTCGCGGTTGCTCTGCGGTTCCCGCGTTCCAGCTACGGGGTTGTCAAAAGTATTAGACGAGAATCCAGAAACACGGTGTCGGGTGTCCTTCATGGCTGCTTTGCACCTGCCGTTTTCAAAATAGAAGATGAGGAATAATTACTTATTTCTCTGACCGGTCAACCGAAGCTAAGCGCCCTGCATGCCGCGCAAAAAAGAAAAATCACCCCCAAGAGTTCAGACGCCATACGCCCAACAAGTTCAGCATCATACAGATCACATCACAGCCAACTCAGCTCGTGTCTGACATTTCCTACACCTGTAGGCGGGCCTCCCGCAATGGAAGCAGCGGGCCGCATTTGATGAGATCTATAATCAAAGCCACATCATTTGCCACTATGGACAAAATGGGCCGGAGGTTATACTTCCGACTACAATTCGTACGTGACACCAAAAGCCGTTTGTGCCAACCCCCTAGACCCTAGATTGAGTGTTAAAAACGGCGCAGGCCATCTCTTTTTGGCACAGTTAGCCCTACTAGTGTCACGGCGGGTCAAATTAAATCATCCCCCACAGCGTATCATTCAAAAGGGGGCTTCCGGAGTAACAAGTTTCCAATCGTCCTGCATCGAGAGTGGGCTCGAATCCATCTCATGGAGGTGATGTCGCTCTACATTTACAACTGTATCTGCCCTAGGATACCGTAAGGAATCTGAAACCTATCTGCGGTGTTTGTCCAACACAACAAGCACAAAGAAAAGCTGTCACTCTGAATGCAAAGCATAAAGATGTGCGTGGCATGTTTGCAGGCCATTCGGTATGTCTTTCCTGCGTTGGATGATAAAAATGGGACGGGAATGTTAATTCTAATCTAACAGCACATGAAGGAGAACCCTCTCGTGGCCGGATCAGGCGTAAAGGTGTACATAAATCGGAGGGTCTGTTTTTGGCTTTGTATCCACTGAGGCGTTTGTGTGCATGGATATGGCCGGCCAGAGTCACCCAGCCAACACACCGCGGGGTTGACCGTTGCAAGTCGATTCTTATCCTCTCTGGCTTGCCCCACACCGCCTGCAGCCAGTGCTATTACGATCCGCGAACGGGAGGGAGCCGGATCCTTCGCCGGTCATCATTCGCTGCAGCTGACCCGGTCATTGAATATCTAACATGACGAACTGCTCAGATTTATAGTTACGGCTTTGGTTAGTGGAACCACCGGAAAAGCGAAGTCTGTCTATCCCTACCACAGGACTCGATAATGAATCTACCTACACACCCTCATCCCATTGAACCACACACCCACACGCACGTAGGCACACTATGCATGCCACATGCACTGTAGGACATACATTAAAGGCAGTCAAGGATTCTGGATTATGCAAAACAAGGGGATGAATTCAAAACGGATCTGGTCAACGATTTAATGGATATGAGTGGCTCCGCAAAGTCTTTTGAGTTTTATGATGGCCCTGTAACCCGATCTACTCCTGAACATCTTTTCTGTGCCGCAATGATGCACAAGATTTGAGGTGGCTACTGTAAGGCTCATGGACTGTAAGTGTGATGGGAGGATGGCATTTCACCCCTCCTACATATAACCAGGCAGCAGGCAGAAAGATGGATGGATGAGGACCACCCATTGATGCGGCTAAAACTTTAACAAGTACACTTCCAATTGCATTAGACAATGCTGAGGCAGTTTATATGTATGTGTTCTCATCGAATAGAGAATCATTACCACCCTCATGTAGACCCACCAAACCCTTCCCCTCACTCGACTACGTAAATGTAATGAAGCGAAATAAATTTGAAGGTGTGAGATTTTTAGGACCGCCGTGCTGACGGAAAGCCTCGTTCGGCATTGCTGTGGTGTGTTGGCGATGTTGGTCGCCCGCCATGTCAGTGAAAATTGATATGCTTTGAATCGAAGATCGATATGATGTATTACATTCCAACCGCATCTTTCTTAGACATATCGCAGGTGGATTGCCGTTCTGACTTTGAAAAGAAGGTAACCGCAACCTTGCAAAGCTCGCACCGGGTTGTTTTACAGAAAAATTCAGCGAACACCCAGCTCTGGGTTTTGCTGGATTTAAATACTGGAAGTGCAAAATGATAAATTTCCCCAGCTGTATGTGACAAGTATCTATTCAGGTCCACAGTGGAGGTTCAAATTTCGAGCTTAAATTTCAAGAACTTGGCTGCATTTACAGCAAAATTCCTAAAAAAGCTCACAAATAGAGTATCAGTAGCGGTTCGCACAAACTAGCTATTCCTCATTTGGGTGCGAGGGTTCCGGAAATCGTTTTGTGAGAGGACCACACCACCCTAAATGCCCTAAATATGCTATGAATACAATGGAATTTCCATGGCATTCCAAGGAGTTCGTCCGAACTTGCGGACATGACCGGGGGATCGTACCTTACACGTCTATGACAGTCATCTGACTTGCCTTCGTCTTGCTTCGTCAATAAAGATCCGCAACAATCCACAACACCGATTCGTTTATGCAGGCGACCCACATACCACACCGCCCAGGAGATTTAATGAGGTAGTAAGTACATCATGCGTCCCAATTCTCTTCCATTCGTTCCCACTACTGTGAGGTTTTCAAAGTCCAGCTACTCGGATAATTAACGTTGGGCGTTTTTGAAATGACATCGTTGCTCGTCACGGAAGGCTGATGTTAACATGTTTCGGTGGATCCGAGAAAGAGTTACTTCCAATGCGGGCCAAAAGACTCTAGTGAGACGTTCGTAGATGTTTAGAGATGTTGCTATCACTGCATGCCTCGATGCAACAATGCAGTTGACGCCCCCAACCAGACGTCCGAGCACCTATATCGCAGTTGGGGCTAAGACATCTGGTGGCGAGCGATCAACGACTAGATGAACGATAGTTCTCAAATCGATATGGCGTCGTTGTTGTATTTTTTCAGGAGAGGAAGTCTTCGATCGCTGAAGCCCTGTTTGTACCCAGCCGCAGCAGCGCATCCCGCCTCTCGTTTACAGGTCTCTAGATTCAATCCCCCGACATCTGTAGCTAGACGTCTGTAGAAGCGTCTGGAGTGAGTACCACAGACTAAAACTGAATGCAGTGCATACCAAACTCTGCATTTTTCGCACCAAGTCCCGATACTTCACCTCCCATCAGATCCACACAAAAAATTAAGTACACGAAACGCAACCAATTACATGAAGAAATCAACGAAGAAATGTCAAAATAAATAAATATCGAGTTTGTTGTAGGATTCCTTACCCCATCCATCCACAAATGTTACTGAGTTGTTGAAAGGTTAAACTTGGGGATACCTGTCTCCATCCACAACTTTCCCTTTCTTGAGAGTTTCTGGTCCGGTTCCGCCGGCGGGGTCAGGGCTGGTGCTGCGTTTAGGGGCCATCCTGAATTCTTCGATCCCCGTTTCCAAATAGCACCCGCCTGCTCTCCACTTCGACATGGCGGAGTTTCTCTCCAACCATCTCCAATCTTGCCTTCAGCCCTCCATTTTCGGTTTTCATTGAAGCAAATCGCTGTTTCAACCAGTCATTCTCTCGGCGTGCGTCGTCTAAACTCTTCCTTAACCATGCTATCATTGCCGTGCATTCTTCGCTGGAACGTAGATGTTGACCACCATGAGGTCCAATATGGTCTTCCAGCCGATTGCGTACATGTTGGATCTCATCAATTGCAAGATCGAGTTTGGTAAGGAAACTGAGCGCTTGCTCTGTGGCTAGTTCGGGGCTGGCAGGGGCCGCGTTAAAGCCGTGGGTTGTGGTACCGCTCACAGCCGCTGCGGCCCTTTCCTTTGCGGCGGAGCTGTTATATGGGTACGGCGGGGTTTCCGAATCCTCGTTCAAAATACTCCTCAGAGTGAGCCTTCGAGAAGGTCTCGAAACTGCCGATGACGACGAAGCCTGGCTTACGGGACGGGCGAATATCTCATTTCGTCCCATCTCCGGCGATGAGATAGAGGACGAAGATGTCCCGTCGTCATCGGAATGCGAAATGGCTCGCGATCGCCCAGCGGATGATCCGTATGGGGAAGGGGAGATTGGTGGTCCTGGGACGGATCCCACCGGAAGTCTAGAGTAATTGTCGTCTACGGGATCATGGTCTTTGGAGGTACGGGAAGCTGCCTGAGAGGCTTCGAAGTTTGCCATGATGCGGGCGCGATCTCCGGGGGAAATAAATTCGCAGGTTCTAATGTGCCTTTGCATATTCGAGCTTCGGCCAGACAATGCTTCTACCATGTCGAACGCTTAAAGAGGGGCGTCAGTCGGGTTCTAGCAGGACGACAGCACAATACAAAGATTGATCATGTTAATGGAAGTGTTTAGTTTAGTTTGCTTACCTTCACGGTACTTCCACTCGGACCAACCTTCAACAAAACCCGTTGTTTCAAACTGTGCTCGTGCCTCGGGAGATCTGTCGAGATCATCGACTGCCTTCGCGACGCAGCGCCTGCAAAAGGCCTTTTTGTGTTTCGTGTTGAAATATTTTTTATTCTTATCGGGATGCTCCACATATTCATCCCAAAGGGTCGACTTGTTATGAGGCCTCATTACCTCGGAAGAAGCTCGGAGTGCTTTTCCCTGACTGATGCTACCTGAGAAATTGTGTTGCCTGCGGAGGCTAAGGATTGTGTATGACAGGCAAGATCAGGAGGGGGAGAAACTAAAAAACTACCTTATGGCCGCAGGGTAGGGTAGGCAATTTGGCGGCGTGGTAGGAGCGTTGAATGTGTGGATTAGGGTATATGGGAGGGGTCTTGGAGGAAGTGCAGCATGTGGGCATGAACGAAGGGTCCGATAACTATTTGTACCGAAGTCCAATGCACCAAATATTTGGCATGTCAACTCGATTCGCAATTGGCCGAAAGCAGGCTCTATTGTTACAGCTCCCCACCAACCCCCCCCCCCCCCCCCCCCTCCCTAACGGTTCAATTAAAGCAGCTCACCATTCTAGAATTCCGATAGCGACACTGGACATTTTGCATCCCTCTTTTGGTGTGGAAAGGTGCCATTCGCCTACAGCTTACGCTAATCGGTTGTGGTTCCACGGTCGTGCAGCGCCAGTGAGCGCATAACAGCTCCAGGCGGCGCAGTCTTCGATACAACCGACCGGAAGTACTGAAAGACATATGCGTGTAAGCCGAGTAGTATTCCGTGGCGTTCCAATGTAGCTCCAAATGATCTGATAGAGAAGACTGCATCCCTTGTATCGTTTGTAAAGCACTCAAGACATGCATGAGAATTGACCCACCAGATGATCATAGCCTTCCAGCTTCTTGGGGCTTGCTCTATCATACCACCTCTAGTCTATCGAACTAGGTGCCTAGATTTGATTGAGATGCTTACATGTGCGCATGCCCCCACCACACAATATTGGTAAGTTGATGGATCCACATTATTCCTACCCTTCAAGCTAAGTGTTGTCCCCAGTTAAGAAGGGTGACGGAAGGATGAAGGTGTTCCCGCCGGGCGTCATTTGAACCGACCCGGCAATGAGCTGTAGGAACAGGCCGGTCTAACCATGGTATATCACTCGGTGCAGTTAAATTTTCCGCTTGGAGAAGTTCTGTTTCACAAGAAAGTGCAAGGTGCACTTTCTGCCTGCCTGCATGCCTGATGTGATCTTCAGAAGCTAGCCTGGAGAGGATGGTACACAGGAAAAAACAACTCAGATGGGATGCTCTACATTTGACACTGTACCCGTTGAGGGGCGTTTTGCATACAGCGCCGCGCGTAGAGAATGAAGTGCGTTTGTGCAAGGGGTCGTTGGCCACGGGGGAGGCGGGCCACGGAAATCATGACAGCGGTAACCGAGGGCGGGGTAATATAATAATAGCGGTACTCCACCTATGAACCTGACATCCATCCATTGATCCACACCTGCTAAACAGCAACAATCGATACCCATATCAGCGCCCGCCAATTATGGCAGTTTCCGGTGAGCCTGGTACTAGTGTGTACTAAGTATTTGGGCAGACAGCTTACCATGGTAAGATGGCCTACTCTACATATCAGCGTGTGCTCACCCAGCAACAGTTGCTGCTAGTGGTTATAGTCAGAGACGTCAAATGTGCATCGTACTTACTACAGTACCTGGAGCTGTAGCGCGCTGGGTATAAACTCACACATTTTTGCGGTGCCAAGTATATATCAGGGCTGCTAAGTTCTTAGTAGTTGAGTAGCCTCGTGTGCTTGGTGTGCTACTAAGTACGCCCCGAAAATATTTAAGATTCACACTGGTGCTAAACAACTCTTAGGCTGCTGGCTGGTAGCGGAGCGGTCCTTTGTTGCATGCAATTTAGCTCCGGCTTTGAAAGAATCTACAGAGATCCCCGGGTCCATGTGTGTAGGACCTAACTGTTCTGCCGTTGATGTTCGGCTCAATTTATCTTCGTAAACTGTCCCCACAGTGGCAGAGGGCTCTTGAAATTGTATGTTGTTTGAAAGGAGTTCTAGCGAATGGCGTTGTTTTGACACGAGACCACAAGAATCTCTAAAAATTGGACAGCTCAATCTTCTGCTCTTGACAACAAAAGGGTCTCCGTCGAGGTGTGCTTCTCATCTATAGCTATCATCTGGTAGTTCTGTCTTACTTTCTATGGTTTTGCGGGGAGCCTTAGAGATCTCCTCCTATCGGTGTGGATTTGAGATGGCGTGCATCCACACCATATGGTCATAGTTACCATAATAACCCGTTAAACGGACTTACAACCTCGGCTGTTCTTCTCCCCCTCCTCCTTCAGTGCCTTCTGCCTCGCAGACCCTATGCAACATTACTGAACACCTCATCCAGACTTAGTGACACTTTCAGCATTGAGTTGTTTGCTCGCCATTATTACCCGAGAGCGTTCAGAGTACATACCTGCTGTTCTTACATGTGACAGACGCAAAATTAAGTAAACATATTTAGTCTCTTGGCCAGGGCTGGTTCATTATTGGATAAGCGTAAAATGAACTGGAACTGCAGCTGATATCTTGCGTCATCCTTTGATTGTGACTTTGTTATATATACACGTTAATAGATTGTTCATGATGTACCCGCAAAAAGGAAAAGAAGATCACTTCCTTGAGCGAGACCCTGGAAAATTTTGATGGGATTACTCTCTTTCAATCAAGGCCGCAGTGGGCTCGTTAATATGACCCTTTTGCGCGCACAAAACGCCAACAAATGGGGTTCATAAGGAGGGTTCCGCCTTGCAACACAACACTTTCACTCGCAAAGCTTGCTACTCCACCTCCAGAGGTTATATCGACGAAGTAGATACGCCAAAGGAATGTACTCTTCCCGATGCCTCCTTTGGCCTCCTCCATATTATACTGGCCACAATAACCCGAAAACAATACCCAAGACGTCTTCGAAACTATCCCCCCGCGGTCCTCCCAGCTTCTCTTCTCATACGTCGTTTCTCTTTCCCAAGCAATCGTACCTTCGCCCGCGGAACTTCCGCCAGCCCAGATATTGTCGATCTGGAATTTCCATTCTGGTAGTTGCTATGAGCTTACCGTAGTTAAATCCCAAAGTGAGCGCGAAATATCCCTCGTTGCATCTGCGGGCCACGGTGCCCTCCTAATCATATCAGAAAATCAGCATACGCTTTATACACCGCACCTGCTTCCTCCTCTACGACACGTTTACGCAAACTGTAAGACTGCTCAAGGGAATCAAAAGCCGTTAATGACATATAGGAATTAGACTTCATGTGTTTCAGAAATCAAAAACTCGCAGTCACCGCCGGAGGTTGAAGAGCCCGCGGATGAAGAACCTGCGCAGCCTGGACACCTATACACCTTTGCTTCCTGGTCCCGGTCTTCCATATGCAGACCCATCATCGGTGTTTTAGTTTCTGGTTCTACTAGTACTGGTGGAGATTTTGACCCTATCTCCGCGCCAGAAGGTTGGCACTACCGGGGGTAAGGGTTGGAAGGCAATTGGGTTTGGGGTTTGTGTTACATGATCCTCCACTTTACCACTTGCTCCCCATCGATGGACCCCGCACACGATCCAGGTGGCAAGGAAGACTGCAGTGTCCTTTTGCTGGTTCTAAACCAGTGATCTACGATTACTTCCTGGTTTCAGTGCTCTCTCAATCTAACCGTCACGCTAGGCCCTGCTAAACCATGCTACCTATAGCTAGTTATATACATAGGGTTTTCCAACTATACTTAAACCAGAGTGAACGATTGTAACCCGAGCCCTGCCAGCAAAATCCCATCCGAATTTGCGAACCATAGTCATTTATAGTGCAGTAATGAGTTTAACCAAACCGATGGGGTTGTATGTCTTGTCTAACAGATTCTGCGGCACAGTAGGCCTACAGGGGCACAGCATGCGTGAATTCCAATGGGCAGCTCCTTCCGGTTTTTTTGACACAAAGTTGTTTCCGTATCTGGACTGTCATTCTCAATAAGTGACAGGAGCAAATCCGCCGCCATCGTCTTCTTCGATTTCAACGACGTCAGCAATCCCTACGTACCACTAACGACACTCCTAGACCTTACGCTCTTGCCAAAGCCTAAACGACCACGACACCGTGGAAGCGAAACTGATAATGGCAACAATTCCCAGCGCCACCTGGGAACAGCGGACTTTGCCTTGGTGAACTACCGAATCTCCATACGAAACTATCATCAGCAACAAGAAACTCGGCTAACTTACTCCGGGCAACGGCAGTGAAACGGGATGCTACTGGGGAGCTTTATGATGTATCCACTTTCTGCCGTGGCGACGAAACCGTTCCGCTGGGAAAGACAAGTCTACAACCTGTTTGTGGACAGTGATCCTCCTCCAGTGTAGATTGAATGGACCCCGCCGTAGTTAGCACCCCACCCTGATTTGGAATTCACACCCGCCTTCAACACCAGATTCCATATCTCAGCTCGGACTTACATTTCCCCAGTGTTTCAAATAGGTGGCTTCGACAACGCAACAACTCTTATCGGTACCGGTTCTGTAGTATCACGTCATGCAGAGGTGGTGACTCATCACAAGGGCCAACCTCTAACGCAGAGTTCGAATTGGCACGGATTAAGTGCCGCCTTGAGCGTCTCAAGCTCAGCTGCTAACCGGCTAACTACTGCAGTAGGATGTTCTCAAGAAAATATTCTTGGCCGTTCGTTTTGATGATGAAGTGGTGGCCTAGTGGTAAGCGAATTGGACTCGCTCCGAAACCTTAATTAGCGTTTGGGCTTATCATATCTCTAGTTTGTTACTACAACATCATCGGGACCTGATCTCGTAAACCAGCCAGCCCCTTCCAGCGGAAAGTGACCTGTAGGCGTCACAGGCTGGGACACAAGATCAATCGGGGCCTATGATTCCATTGCCTTGCAAGCAGGTAGAGTAGCTGAACCAGCGTCAGGCTATCCCCGCAGCGCTGAAAGGTACTACAACCCACCAAGCATGATGGTTGATGACCGGTAGACGGAAGGCAGTGATTATTCACTGCTGAAAGTAAGTCAGTCAAATTTAAAGATGCTTATTTAGTTGTAGTACTTTTCAGCACATATCACCACTGCGGGGGATACACAGACAAGGCGGGCACAGAATCAACTGCCAAGTATAATCTAGTTGCTACACTGATCGATGGAATCGAGGTTCAGGCTCACCTAATCGCTCTTTCATTATCAATCACCACATGGACTCAGTTCCTGGGTTTCTCGGGCACAACTACACTCCTGAGGCTCCGACAGCGTGCACCGGTACCAGTACCGTGTGGATATGTCGTGTCCCCAGTGCAGAAAGTGTGCTGACCGAGGCTTAAGTACGGATTACAAGAAGGTAATCGCAGCATACGTCAGTAAGTATCTACACTGTTACGATATGAAAGGGGAGAACCGTGTGCATAGACTAAGGAACAGAGAGAAGAGAGAAGGAGAATGACTCCACATATATACAGATAATTCTCGGGTATATCTTCGGTGGCGCCGGTGCCACCCTTTGCCACTCTTGTCACTCGCCACCGGATATCCATGCAACATGCACTCGGCATGATGGGATGTGTTAACTGATGTTCGAACATGTACCAGTACGTAGAGTGATTTGTAATTATACTGACGCCTGTAAGCAACCAATTCTTGGCCGTCGAATATTCTGACTGTACTGTAGAAATACCCAGGTACTATCTGTATCCTCAGGTCAAGGCATCCCCCTACTGCGGTATGAGAAACTTGGTAAAAAAGGTCAGTAGGAATCCAGACGCATCCGTGCATGTTCTTCTAACCTGGTTTTTCAATAGTCGGCATACGCGGGAACACTGTCTTAAAAAGTGCATTTCTGCAGAAAAATAAGGAATACTCAGCAACGACGTCGACACGCTTTGTTATTATACTCTTATATTCTAAATATACATCCTCCGCGGATAGTTATCGAATTAGAGGCCGTGGGCCCTGGACAGATCCAAAATCCACGTTCGATAATTCTCGCCAATTTAGCCAAATAACAGTCCGGTCGACATGTTCGATTTGCCATCAGATGGGTGGTAAAGTCTAAGACATGTTCGATTTGCCATCAGATGGGTGGTAAAGTCTAAGAGTTCTCACTTAGATTTGTCCTGGAACCCATGGTCTCATACATACGCTTGCTCTTCTAACATGATATATGGATTGTTCAATGGCGGATTTCCCGTCATCTACAGAAGCAGATAGGAATGCCATTTCCACCTCGAAATTTTATTTCTAAGAATTCTGAATATATATAGAACATTCGGATAGATTTGGGTGGTTGGCTCCCCGGGCCATTTGAATTTTCTGTTTCAATTGAATAGGTGGAGTTGGGTTTCTATTTAGGGGTCTACTCGAGGTCATTAGTCCTCAATTACCGGTATACGTTGCAATTGCAGGAACACTGCGCATGCATATTGTCTTGGAAAAGTTCATACGTTAACGTTGACAACCTCAACAAAAAGTCACCGTTTATTGTTTCCGAATGTATACCGTATATACGTGCTACCTAGTATACTTATATTGCGTCGAGCACGATTTTTGTTGCGGCAGATTATTATTAATAGAGACCGTGGTTCCCGACCGCGGGCAAATCCAAAATCCACCACGTTTATTCGATAAATTATCACTTATTTAGCCAATAAACCTACCAGCAGTTGTTGAGCGGTAAAGAGTAGGAATTATCGCTTAGATTTCGCCCGAGGACCCACTGCCTCTAATATCGAGTACTCGTGGGTGAAATCCTGAATAAATGGCTTTTGTAACGCATAACGTCCAAACTAGGTATCGTGCTCAGTGAAGTACTTCGCAAATACAGAACTGAATCGATATATATCGGCAAGATAATACCAACTGAGAGTGCCCGTTTTACTCCATGGATCCCAGTATTCCATCTGGAATAGATATGCACCAGTTTAACTCTGCATTTTTGGGTAGTACTGAAGTCAGAAGGTATGTTCCGTCCCGTTCACGACCACGCCGGTTTGCAAACTGGCAAGAAAAGTTCGCGGTATTTTAATTTTATCCTATTCATGAACTGGACAAGGAATGCGAATTGGCAAAGATTTACGAACTGGTTCCAATAAACGAACTCATTACAATTACTCAATGACCAAATTAAACCCACTGCTCTCGTGCCCAGAGTTCGCCGTGAAGCAAACAACCTGGGGTTATATGTTCTAAATGTGAAAGCCAATGCTATGGGTACGAAGTCCTACACGCCAGTGGGAAGTACGTATACGCTGACATTTGATTTGATTACAATTGTCAAATGGCATGGTTGTGGTATACCGGTATTTCTGGTGGACCTGAACATATCTCCAGCTGTAGATCTAGCCGGCAATGTAGCATCCATCTAGCATAGGATTCGACAAGGCTGCATATCTTTCTTCCATTCGCGAATTGGCACCAGATTGCAAACCGGCGAGACGCACAAGTTCGCGAACTGGTACGGGTCATGTATGGAACGGAACATATGCATCCTGCAGAAAAAAGTAAAATAAAGAATAACTCATCATGCATCAACAACATGCATTTTGTTTCTATTTTGCACTCGAAATTCTTCCAGCAGTGGGTATCTATCATATTAGTACATGTACATCGTCTAGATATCCCATCTAACCTCATAATATGAATTCGAATTCGTTACTCATACATAACAAACGACCCGTTACACGTAGTGCGGACACATCCTTCCCCATCCTTCCCCATCCTTTTCCATCCTGTCTTTCATCAGTACGCCGTTCCTGTCCCCGTCGGCATCGCCACCCTCCCCGTCGGGATCACCACCCTCCCCGTCGGCATCGCCACCCTCCCCGTCGGCATCGCCACCCTCCCCGTCGGCATCGCCACCCTCCCAGTCGTCGCACCAGTCGTCGCACCAGTCGGGTAGACATTCGGGTAGACATTCTGGTAGAAAACCCCCTTAGGAACCGGTACCAGCGCCTCATTCACACACCTGTACCCCATCAGTTTCCATTTCCCTCCTTTAGTCTTCATGTGGGGACATACCTATGCTCCGTAGGTCTATAGCACGCATACTTCTGCGCATCACTACCGCACGGCATCTTCCCAGTCGGACACAGGAGGTGATCGAACCAGCAGGTGTAGGTGTCTTTCATATATGGTCTTCCGGCGCAGAAACTGGGGTATGTGCTTGTGTTTTTGGGAATGGGAGTGAATGTTGTTGTGTTATAGATTTGGCGTTGGAGGAGTGGGATTGCATTTGTTATGGAGAGTATTGATGCCACGGCGGCGGCGGTGAAGAGGAGGGAGGTTGGGGTGTACATTGTGCGTATAGGTATCTGTCTTCAACCGTTAACGTGGTGAATGAATGTTCGATACTCAAGAATGAGAAGCTTCGAAGGTTCGAAGGAGAACTTTATATCCACCCAATATATCTCCCCAAAAAATAAAATCTCAACACAACACTTCGGATATCCCTGGGCGGCCTGATCAGTACACCGCAGCCGTGTTGTTGTCGTCATTACTGTATTCTAAAGTTGGCAGTGCTGTGCGTACCTCGTTTTTTTCTACTTGTCTTATCTCACCGCTCTGCCATCATCACCATCACCAGGACAAGGGAGTACGTACGCATTTGCATTAGAAGTACACAGCCGGGAAAGAAAGAAGAAGTTCAAAGCCTCACTTTCCTCCAGCTGCAGATCCAAGCATTTACTTCCTTCGAATTAATGAACGAATAGACTACGTACAGTCCAACCACAGCCATTCCCATTTTGCTGCATGCAAATGCACCGGTGATCTCCCGTTGCGGAGTGTGGTGGTGACGTATAACCCTGACAATCTACGGTTTTTTTTTCATGGCGCATTTTACCCGAGCTAGAGGTTATAGTGCCAAAATTGTATATCGAGTGATGGTACTATGAGAATACACATAATCAGTTGAGTAAGAAGTAAGGTATGTTTAGATGGATCTAGAAGTCTGTGATGTTGGCAGTGAGGACTGGTTTTCAATGGGGTGCCTGCCGATCAAGATCAGGTGCGGGGATCATCCGGGAAAGTCGGCCATCCGGTCAGTAAGCCAACGCGTCCTATCGTAATCCATCAAGAGGGCCAAAAAAACGCAACTGGGGCAAATAAAGCATATAATCGTGACGATAACCTATTGTTTTTTTCACAAACAGCCCCGTCTATACCCTTCTAAACCCAACCAGCACGTCCTCAACCGGCGCAGTGGTATACGCATCCACCATCTCCACCCCCTCTCCCTTCCATGTAGTCTCATAATTCGCATAAACACTCGCAACCACCACTCTCAACTCCCACCTCGCTAAATACTGTCCAATACACCCCCTACCTCCACTCCCAAACGCCCACCAAGCCTTCTCAACCCCCCTTCCTTCCATCCACCGCTCCGGTAAAAACTCCTCCACATCATCCCCCCAAATCGCAGGATCTCTGTGCAAAGTCCATGCCTGCGATGACACCGTGGTTCCTGCGGGTACAAAGTATCCAAGGATATCCATATCCCGTGGTACAACCCTTGGTTGACTCCCAGGGATGGGTGCGTACAACCTCAACGATTCCTTGATAATTGCATTAAGCAACGCATGCTCTTCCAGGGCTTTATACCCATCCTCCTCCCTTAGTCTAGGTATCCTCCACCCATTCCGTTCTTCCAGTAGCGGTTCAAGACTCCTTCGTACTTCCCGTTGCATCTCAGGCCGCGTACTCATCGCCGCAAGCGTAAACGACAACGCCAAAGCCGTAGTCTCATGTCCAGCTCCAATATGGTCCAACATCTCGCTCGAAATCTGTGTTTTCTCGAGTCCTGAAGATAGCAAACGATCAACCACACATTTCTCCTCCCCACCCTTCCACTCCCCCCGACGGGCATCACATAGTCTCTCACACCACGCTTCAATCTCCGTATTCGCATCATCTACCCACCCAGGCACAACCCACCGACTCAACCATGGAAGCTCCGACGAAACCGCAAAGTACCCTTGTCGGGAATGATACCGCCTCAATATCTCCCCTTCATCCTCACCGGATAAAAACCGACTCCCAACCTCCCGCGTAAACAAAAACGCAGTAACGAAATCCATCGCCAACTTCACAAACCTACTCCACACCTCCACCTCCTCCTTCCCTTCAAACCCAGATAACAATTCGGGAATAACCTCCTCGGCAACTTCTCTTAACACCACACTCCTTGACACAACGCTATTGCTGTAAGATCCCGCCAAGATCTTTTTTCTCGCTGCGTGCGACTTCCCTGCGAGGAGTGAAAACATTGGTGGGATCCCATAGTTGCGGAATATGTTGTACCACGGGGGTTTAGGGAAGCTGGTGTAGATTGTGCTTAGGGCCTCTGGGGAGGAGAGAGAGATTTCGTTGGGAGAGAGACGAATGATGGGGCCGTGGCGGATGTGGGCGGCGTGGATGGTTTTGTTACGATAGCCGAGGAGGGTGGGGAGGAGGATGGGGAGGGTGGTGTATGTTGAGAGGGGGTGGAGAGTTGGGATGGTGGAATGGCGACGATGACGGTGGTGGAAGAGGAGTATGGTAGGGGGGAGAAGGAGGAGGAGGAGGAGGAGGAGGGGGTGCATTGTTGGTGGAATTGTGAGACAATGGAGACAAAGTCGGATGCTCTTATTGTTTCGCTTATCAACAGTGCACGGATGTCTCCGAGGATGGGGTTATGGGGGCAGTTAATTGGACATGTGTAGTCACTCGGTTTTAACGTTTTGGGTTTCAATGCGTTTTCACATCGAGTTCTCACAACCTCCACTCGTAGTCCATGCTCACAATCAATGATCACGGCTCTTGTGTTTGCGAGCATATACTCGGATTCAAACTACCCCGGACTCGGGACTCGTGTGAACCCGTTTCCCCTATATCACCGAGTAGGGATGGGTGTGGAAGGCGCCGGTGGCCGCGGGTGGTCGTGTAGGCGTGTGTACTCATACACATACCACGCTTTCTTTTGATAAAGCCAAATCCACTCAGGCTTCAACCAATTGAAGTTGTGCGTATTTTATATACCTAACTGGAAGTTTATGGACAAGCGCTCAAACCGTCGACGTCTGCCTCTCATCGGTGAATCAACACTTAACTAAGTGAGTGCTAGAAACATCAATCTGTGCTGTAAACACCCAAGACCCAGGCCTGCTTGAGTTATGTATGTACCTTTCTGCGTGCACTCAAGACAGTCGTGCAGAAATACCCCCCCCGGTGTTAGCAAGCAGCCATAAATTCTACATGGTAATCGGATTAGCAAGAAACTATCTGGCTGAGAATGGTGCTAGAAACACCCCAACAAGTAGGTTCGAAACTCACAAAGTTTCAATCGGTGTTTAGGTGCTGGAAACTCTGGGTACGATAGTATCAGATACTGTGTATTGCAAATCTTTGATGGAGGGTGGTATCTATCGATATACCTCTCAACATCGTCGTCGATTTCCAGGTCCTCCTAAACGCCAAACATAATTTGAAGTGCGGGATGAATCTCAGAATCTTAAGCCTTCTCGAAGCTCGACCGAAATATGAAGCCATGTCCAACACAAACGAAAGCTTTTGAACGAGCAGCAGCAGGGAGAGAAAAGCCACGATAGCTACACACAGAAAGGGAATATATGGAAGCTAACAACCACCCTTCTAACCTGTACATCGAACGATACACACTATTTCCATAGTTTCTTCACCAAACCCACTCTCTTTACTCAACATCATCATCCTCCGGCACCTTCCCACCCCTATACCCCCACAACCTCGAAGTCTGTTCCGCATCCGTCTTCTTCACCAACCCTTCCTTTCCCGCATCCAACACAACCCCCTTCGCCTTTCCTCCACCAGCTTTATCATCCTTCACCTCAATTGGCACAAACACCTGCTCCCCTCCAATCCCGCCTTTAAACATCTCGTCCAAATAATGCATCACAAACTGATGTCCTCCTTTCCCGGGTCTCATAAACAACTTTCCCGCGAACTGATTATCATGCATTCCTGTATCAAAATATGCACCCTCCTGTACATGAAGTCTTCCACTCATACTCCATTCCAAAAACTCCGCTCCCTCACCACTACCTTTGTTCCTGGGGCCGGGATGATACGCCAACACGCCCAACCGGGATACGAAATCGAATTCATTCGCGTAATGTTCGATATGTTTTATCGTCGGAAACCTAATAGTCTCACCTCCCGAAGCGGGTGTGTACGCATTGGGTGGATTATTGAAATGGTTCGCGGCGTTACCGAAAGTGTAGATTTCAAGTCTTGACAATACATCGTCCGCGAGATCTGCAAAAAGCATGTCGAGGGCTAAACTTGTGATTAAACCCCCCTGAGAGTGTGCGATCACAATCACTTTTTTGTATCGCCACTCGTCCTTGTTTATAGGATCCCGCTGGAGAAGGTGGGTTCGTAGTTGCTTGTAGGTTTCTTTTACACAGCCGCTGGTGAGGCCGAGGTCGCGCTGGATAAGGCATTGGATTAGATCTAGGACCAGTCCGAAGCTATGTATGTATTTCTCATCAGGATCTGCAGGCAAGGGGAGGGATGGGGGGGACAAACGTGCGGTTATGTATAGCATCCACCGGGCGTCCAAAGAGTCTTGAAATCTCATCAACCCCAGCTTGCACCCACCATCTCCCCGCCATAACACCATTCACAAACACCCATTTCTCACCAGCTGCCTCTTTCAGCTCAGGAACACTTTCAATCACGGCACCCTCGGGAGTTCGGTTCAAAACCCACGCAAACGCCCATACCACCGCGGCATATACAGCCGCAATAACTAGCCACGGACCTCCGGGTATCTGTATCCACAGCGGTACCAGCAGAAACCCAGCGAGACCCACAATTATATACCCCACATGCACGGCGATTGTGAATATATTGCCTTTGGAGAAGAAATATAGCTCTCCCCGTTGGTTTGTTGTATAAAGTGGCCATACGATGGTGTATAGATAGAAGAAGTTGCGGAGGAACAGGACTGTGTCGGTGAGGAGGAGGGAAGAAGGTGGGTACCGGTATGGAGCTGGAGCTCGGGTGGTGGTGTTGACGGTTGGGGAACGTCCTAGAGGTGCTGTTGGGATGATGTCGAGAACCATGGTGGGTTTTGGTTGCTGAGGAACGTTAACGGGGAATGCGGGTAGATATATATGGGTATCGTGGTATGCCTAGCTAGCTAGGTAGCTAGGATATCGGGGATTTTTTATATCACTACTCAGCTTCAGCCCTTCTATGATAGGGCGCATAATAAGCCTCATGTTCTAAGTCGGTACAGTAAGGTCGATGCGGGCGTGCATACGCGCGTCCTACATGTACTTGTGGGGTTAGGGTTTGAAGTTATCCAATTGTATTTGAGTGACAAACGGTGTGAAAGTTGTTTGTTGGGTTAATATAGAGAATCCATACAGATGGGAGGAGTATGTCTTTGGGACACTAAGTATGGTGATGTCTGCTTTGTTAAATGCTACTTGTATTTCGTTCAAAAAGATAGGAAATACTTACAGTACACTTGACACTTTTGATGATGTGACGTGAGGACTCATCGGTCCTCGAATTGAGCCTGCGAATGAGACAAGCAGCTAGTTCCAAGGCCAATATTACCATTAAAACCGGACAGGCAGACAAACATGAACTGCTTTGTTACGGAAACTTTGCATAGGAAAACCAAGCCCGTGATATCAAGCCTTAAGAAAACCCGTCCCTTCATGAGCATACCATCGATGCATCACCATCACGATGGCTAGTGGTCCTATCGCCTTCATGGGAATGCTCGAGAAAAGATATCCAATTCTTTCCCCATGGGCAACGAAGCGAAACAGAGCCCAAGAGTCCTTTTCCGTGGGCTTAGAAGGAAGGTTTGTGGGCGCATCGATATATCTCTCGTCTACCTAATTATCCAGGTATCAATGTCGTCCTGGGTTGAAACGGGCGCGGGTCGCCTAATCGACGCAAAACGACGAGCCGTCTCCCTCAAGATGTCACACAATCATTTCCGCCCTAGGTTGTGAATTAAAACCCATCCGGTCTTCTAGAATAAAATTTGACGGTCCGATAGTCTCTCAGACTAATACCCCTCCAAAACCCCTCACCCAAATCTGTGCCATGTTTTCCCCGACAACGCAAGGCTCGGAAGAGGGAGACGAGGTTTATTCCAACGGGGCTGGGAGGAATCGCGGTTGTATGCCGTAAACTTTGGATTCCGAGACGGGGGTTTGTAGTTGAAGGGATTCGAAACCGAGAAAATAATCGCAACGGAATATGTAAAAGTTTTAATTTCCGACGATTGCTGATCCTATCTCATGGGAAGCGTTGAATCCGCATTGTTACAGGCGGTCGGAGGAGTTCCTCGCATGATTCGTCGTTCGTCCTTGATATCGATCTGCGTGAATATCTTTATTCCCACTGCTCAATGTGATAGTCCGCAGCCTATTACTGGAGATTATGCGCGACTTGATTGCCTCGAGGGGAACGTCGGCTTTATGATGTAGTCCGACCTCTGGTTTTGTCGCTCGTTGCGGCTGTGCTTAGAATCGCTGTTATAAATGTTTCGAGCAGTCGATTTCTGAGCGCAGGTGTATGGTGGCGGAAGGAGGGGCGTGCGTGGATATATAGCCCATCCTCCGGTAAGCTCAACCTTCCGAACGGATCCGAGCAGGCGGGAACCGGGAACATCGCCAAGGTTAATTCTCTAGCAATAATCTCATCCAGACATAACATTCCACACGCTCGCTTGCAAAAGTAACAATAACAACAACTCCAAATGCATATATAAACCCATAATCATAACCCATCATCACGCTGCAACAGAACCCAAACCCTCACTACAACTCTCCCCCCTCCTCTCTCCGTTTCCTAAACACCGCCAGCGCCCCAAAAAACCTCTCCCCCTGTTCCCTCCTCCCCACCCCCGCCCACGGCACACCAACCACCACATCCCCTCCCGTCGCCACAATCCTCGCTCCAAACCTCTCTCCCTTCTCCTTCCCCTCCCATACCATCTCTGCCGTCGTCACCGTCCCCCTCTTCCACCACCACCGCCAACTCATCAAATCCTCAACAAAAACCCTCCAAACCCTCCCCCTCTCCGCATCCGCAAACTCACTCCCCACCCACAACACACCGTTTGTCTCATCCACCTCTAGCGTCCTTCCAAACTTTCCAAACGCCTCTGGGGATTCAGGAATAACCTCTGCAACCAGCCTTGGTGTTTTTGTAGACCCGGGGGGGTATAGCATGTAAATCCTCACCACGCCCGCCTGTACCATTCCCTGTACATCTTCATTCGGTGCTGCAACCGCAATCCATTCCTGTCCGGTACTCAACACGCCCGTAGCAAGTGCGTTGCCGAACCCAGTCCGGCGGGGACGGAGAGAGAAGTCTTCGTCAGCGATTGTGAGGGCGGGGATAACGGGGACAGAAGAGGAGAGGAAACGGTAGCCAAAAACTTTTCCGCGGCCGGGGGCTGAGATCCAGAGGGTTTTTGAGTGGGATGAAAAGGCGGTTGAGGTACCGAAGTAGGCGTAGGTGGTTTGGAGGGTGCAGGGGATTGTGTTGCGTTCGTATTCGGGGAGGGTTAGGTGGTAGGCGGTGGTGGTGGTTTCTGAGGTAGAGATGTTGTGGTGTTGGGATTTTAGTTTGTGGGGTGTTTTGGAATGCCGGTTGGTGGTGATGGTGGTGGTGGCGGTGGTGGTGGCGGTGGAGTGTTGGAGTTGGATGATTGTGACTTCCCCTTCGCCGTATTGCGGTTTTACGCGGCCTTGACAAATTCTTTCGCCGTCTGTCCGTGAACCAGAGACGATCAAGAATTCATCATCAGAGTCGGGGAATAAAGGTGCAGAAAGGAGGTTGTCGCCCCATTGACGGCGACCGATAGAGCCTAGTTCTGCTCCTCGCATCCAGAAGGTGAATTCGGGATCTATTTGGCCGCGAACAAAAAGTTCTACACGACCGGCGAGCACTTGTTCGTGGAAGGGAAGGGAGGGGGCGTGGCCAGAATCGTAGGTTAATGGACCGGTGGCAGAAATGGCAAGGAATGTACGGTTGAGTGTTTTTAGGCCTGTTGATGCAGTGCCGAAGCGTTGGTCGACCGTGGAATCTCCTGGGGTAACGCTGGGGCGCTGCGTGCTCCGGAAGGAGTGGGTGTTGTTGAGTCGGAGCTGGTGTGGAGAGTCGTGATCTTGAGAGATGTAGCTATTGGGGATTATGTAGACGTTGCCCTCGCCTGGTCGAGAGGAATCCTCGCTCTCCCATGGTGCGCCTACGGCAAATGATATCTCCTCCAAGTCGGTGTGGAATTTGACGACAGAGATGGATGCCCCCAGGTTGCTATACGGAACATAGGTTGCTACATAGATTGGGTCTTCGAAGTCGGATCTGTAGGAGGGCTCTCGTTGAGCAGTCTTTACGTCTAAGACTACAGGCGGTAATGTGTAGGTTTCCGCACCAAATGAGTCAGTCGTGACTTTGATGGCATTCATCTCTGCCATTGTAGCTTCGGCTAGCCTCTTATTGTCCATAAAACCGTGCCGGATGTGTGGGTTAGGCTGGTCGATCCGGTTCGGACCGTGCTTCACCCCCTCGAGAGGATCGAAATTCCCGACACCGCCTCTAGCTTTGATGGCCTGAAAGACATCACAGATCCCCCAACCGCCTCGTAACTTTTCCCCCGCATCAATTCCGTCCGAAAACCATCTTGTCAGGTTTGCCCAGCAATTGACCGTGCGAGCCGACATCTCGTACATTCCGCCGAGGTAATACCCATCAATCTCATCCACCATCATCGGAGACTTTACCGCAAAGCTTTCCAACATCTTTCCGCCCAATACCAACTCACTCCGTAATGCCGCCAGACCCCTCATACAGCAGTACCGTAACACCGGCTTGCTAATCGCCCTTCCAATCCGCTCGTAGATCGCAACCAAGTCGTCCACCGGCACAACCCAAGAATTCTCAATCCACTGTCTACTCTCCTCTGATAACCTTCCCAGTCTTGCCGCCGCCAGAAAATCTCCTCCAATATCCAAATTCGTATGTGCCTGCCCCGAATCCCCACCGAAATCCACGCCCGCCAGTGCCGCCAAAAACCCCGTAGGAAGCCGAATTGCATGCCATGTCGCATCTGCTGTCTGGTGTGCTGCAACCGCGAACATAAACGCGATCAAACTCTCGAGGTGACGCTGTTCATCCGAGGACCGAAACGCATTTGCTGTCTCGTTTAAGAAACCGTATTTCGACGTGATGTGCTCCACCGCCGCGATGAGGAATGGTGGCCAATGAGCTGCTTCGGCATCTTCGTCTGTCGAGAAGCATTGATATCCCCAGTCGGGGAAGAAGGCTCCAGCTTGAATCGATGGCGCGTTGGTGGGTGATGTGAGGAGAGGGGAGAAGAGCTTCTGTGGCACGTGGAATTGCGGTAACGAGTTTGGGAGCGCAAAGATGTGACTGGCGCGTTGGACGACTTGGTTATGGGTTCTAGGACGATTAGCTGTCGGGGTTAGGATATGGAATCGGATTTGAACGTGCAGTACACCGCAGGAATTCACGAGGGGAAGCAACAGCAAGAGTGACGACGACGCGGCAAGCAAATGTGTGAAAACGGCCATGATGAGCGAAGGAGCAGCAAAGCTAAAAGAGCAACAGCAAGAGCAAAAAAGCAAGGCCAGGGATTTTGGAGAGAGCAAGGCACAATAATGCAGCCACCTATCGCAGAGTGGCCATAAGATGGAGAATTCGGATGCGAGCAGACAAGTGTAGCGAGATGGCTGATCCCGGCATGCCAAGTTGAGGACGCCAACAGAAGAAGCAACCATCAACGGCGACACAGAAGAGGCCCTTGGATGAGCCCATCGCGATCAGCGTATCCGTTAACTGCCAAACAAAATCCAGCCTTGCTCTGTATATATTTTGGCGAGCAAGGGCCGAATATGGCGGCGGGGAGGGAGTGGGAGACGGTGCGATGGGTGCGATGGGTGCGATGGAGGCATGCGTCAGCGCTCGGTAAGAGATGCATGCGTTGAGCACGACGGATTCTCGGAGACTGCGTGTGGCGGATGTTGTTGGTGGCCCACCGGGAGCGCCAGCGGCCAATTGAGCGATGAATTGATTGCTCTTCCTCGCACGCGGATGCGTTGCGCGCTGGCAGTTGCATCGAGTCAAGTCGGGCACATGTCGAGGCGAATGTTGTCACGGCCGCTGCCACCGCCCGTCAATTGCAACCCTCCGACGAAGCAAGCAGTTGGAAAGCAACGGAGCGTCACGAACAATCTGAACTCGGCCACACCGGGCTAGTTAGCAGTTCCTCGGAGTACTCTACCGGGGGTGACTAACGAGAGTAGAAGTGGCGCCTTCTTAAACCTCCCTGACACCCTCCTTCTTCTTCTTCTTTCTTCCCCCACTTCCATTATTCCCAGTGTCCCCCGCCTATTGCCACTTCTGCTTCTCCTGGAATAACTCTGGTAGGCCATATCTATCCATCATCCATCCAACATACCCATCTCAGCCCCTGATCTTGTCCCTTGCTTCTGCTCACCTGAATACCAGATCCCCTCTGCAAAGTATGCTAGCCGGACGGCTGCGAGACGAATGGAAAATCCGCATTTCCATCCCGCTAGAACCTAGATCAAGTCAATGCTATTCAATGGCTTGCAGGAGGTATCCTTCAATCGGCTGCTACATGAAGAATCACCAACAAAAGCATCCCGGGTGTTCGTTCCTTCCTTCAATGGAGGGTTCGTTCTGAGAAATACCGGTTGAACTTGATCTAGATAATTCTAGCGCAAAGGAGAATGCTTTTTTTCTTCGACTGACTGCCAATCCCTCTTTTGATAGATGGGAAGTACTTACCATGTTTTAGGATCAACAAGTCATCATGTCTACCGATAAGATCACCTTCTGCTTGAACTGGCGAGTTTCTCTCACTTGTGTTGGTTTGGATTTGGATATGATGATGATGATTGCATGCTAACGAACTACACTTGACTACTATAGGCAGGCCACTCCCTACCATGCTCCCCTCTACTTGGCTCAGAAACTTGGTTACTTCACCGAGGAAGGCTTGAAGGTTGCCATCTTGGAGCCCAACGACCCTTCTGGTATGTTTCCTGCTACTTTTCACCAAGAATCAACACACTAAGTAGGACAAAGATGTTACCGAGATCATTGGATCTGGAAAGATCGACATGGGTTTCAAGGCCATGATCCACACTCTCGCTGCCAAGGCTCGTGGCTTCCCAGTTACTTCCATCGGTTCCCTCCTCGATGAGCCTTTCACTGGTGTTGTCTACCTCAAGGATTCCGGTATCACCACCGACTTCAAGTCTTTGTACGGAAAACGTATCGGTTACGTTGGGGAGTTTGGAAAGGTACGTTATCAACCTACTCGTGGTGAATGAAGTAGCTGGTACTGATGTTGGATTTGTAGATTCAAATCGATGAACTCACCAAGCACTACGGTATGACTCCTGCCGATTACACTGCTATCCGGTGTGGCATGAACGTTTCCAAGGCCATTATCAATGGAGAAATCGATGCCGGTATTGGTCTCGAGAATGTTCAGATGGTTGAGTTGGAGGAGTGGCTCTCTTCCCAGGGACGTCCCAAGGATGATGTCCAGATGCTTCGTATTGATGAACTGGCTGAACTTGGATGCTGCTGCTTCTGTTCCATCCTCTACATTGGTAAGAACCCCTTAAGTAGCCTAGACAACGACGCAGTTACTGACATATAATAGGAAACGATAAGTTCATTGAGAAGAACTCTGACAAGGTCGCCTCGTTCATGAAGGCAGTCAAGAAGGCCACCGACTACGTCCTTGCCGAGCCCGAGAAGGCTTATGCAGATTACGTTGACATGAAGCCTATCATGGGAACTGATCTCAACCGCAAGATCTTCGAGCGTTCCTTTGCATACTTCTCTAAGGATTTGCAGAATGTCCAGCGTGACTGGGTATGTTCCAGCTTCTCCGTGTCTGCTGGATATGTTTACTGATGGCGAGTCCAGACCAAGGTTACCAACTATGGCAAGCGCCTCGCCGTGCTTCCCGCTGACTACCAGCCAAACTACACCAACGCTTTCTTGAGCTGGAAGCTTGAGGGCGAGTCGGCAGACCCTCTTGCCGACCAGAAGCGTATGGCTGCCCACCAAGCCGATATTGCGGCTAAGGGAGGCTGCAGGCGTTGTGACGTTTCCGAGAAGGTTGTTGCTACTGCTTAACTTTTCGAATGGTCTGGGTTATAAATTAGCATGAGATTGGGTTGTGACATTGCCAGAAGCAGTGGGAAGTGTACAGAGTCCTCAATCGAAATCTGTTGATTTGTACTTCAATTTGCCCTGAACCGAGTGATCGAGCCATGCACCTGCGGATATCCATGATAGATAGAAGTGTCCGGACAGACTCAATGAGGAACTTTCCACGGAGAAAAGTTGCACTTTTGCATATTCATTCATATGCTTCCATATGTGCAAATTGCATCTAGGTGCCAAACGTACCGAGTCTGCGGACATTAAGTTATCACTGTGAATAATCCTAGCACTGGCCTGAATGCCCACGATTAAGAATGTGTTCGTATGACGCTCGACGAAAAGTTCTCCATTGAATGTAATCGTTTCCAGTTGCTGTACAAACAGGCGAGGGAAACGGTGCTTCTTTGCGCCTGACTTGTGCTCGATGAACCTAGAATGTCTGGTAAGTTTGATCCTGCTGCGATGGGTATTTCCTCCACACTTGATACTTTAGCAACCAGTTGATGCACTGTCATTTTGTGTCAGCTCGATTGTGGTTAGGTCGGGGGGGCTTCATGGTCAAGAATTGAAAAGACGAATTCTTGATTTCCTTCGCGGTTATACCTTGGGCTCTGTGAACGACTTAAGCTTCAGAGGCCAATTCTTTGAGTTTTGATGCTTGTAAACTAATTGGGGCAGAAGGACTTCAGAATTGCGCGGGTTAGGGTGAATTCTCGACCGTAAAAACCCCCTATTGTGATTTAGTCACTAATTCTCATCCATCACGAACGTGGGAGAGGAGGGTCATTGAATCCGCGGTAGGGTATGTTGCATATATGTAGATAACCTACCCTACAGGTTGGACTGCTGTGGGTATGGGTATGGGCGAGGGTCCAAGCTCCGACGGAGGCTAGTTTCCCACAGATAACTGAAGCAAGCAATATAAAAGCTTGACAGGATGGGGTATCGGTGTGTTGGATGGGATGTCTAGATGACTATCTGCAATAGAACCCATGACCTACACGTTGGTTGTGTACCAGAATACTGGAATTTTTCGCCACGCCTCTTCGCAAGCTCGGACCTAGGTATCATAGCTGGAGAGGCAGGCAAGGCAGGCAAGGCAAGGGAGGGAAGCATTGAATCTATCTAACGGTAGATACTTAGCTCTTCTTCACCTTCTCTGCCGGGGGG
>MU122092.1:1520612-1658133 GCA_014904905.1 Wilcoxina mikolae CBS 423.85
GATTTTTTTTTGTCCGCACTACACTACTAAAATCCCGAGACCGAGTGCTGAGTTGTGGTGGTGATAGTGGAGAAGAACCCGAAACCCGAAACCTCAGAGTTCAGTTGTACTTCTACTACAGTATTACAAAAAAAAAAAATGGGGATTTTTTTAACAACAGAACGCAAGTTGGTCAATTGGGATGAAAAAAAACTGTCGTTGTATCATAGAGCTCAAAAGACGGTCATGGGGATCATTTCATCGCAACACTCGACTGTAGAAAACTGCAAATTTTTTTAATTTTTTTCTTACAGTACCTATGCGACTTTTGTTGTGTGTGTGAATGCTGTATCTCCCATCTTCCTCCGAATTCGAATCTCAACCTCCATCATCTACAGTCACTCGCCCATATCCCCCCCCTCCCGTCCTGTGCCTGAACATGCGAAGGGGGTGGTTTCAAATTCCTTTTTTTTTCTTTTATGATTTCTTTCCTTTTTCTTCCCGAGTGTGGTTTTATTTTTTCTGTTTGCATCCCGTCGACAGCCCTAGATGTGACGGGGTGTGTGTGGAAGAAATTCTAGAAGGAAGTGTGACTTTTTTTTTTCCCACGCTCCTGCAGGATGCCGTACCCCCCTCCCCGTCCAAGGGATCTTGATGGATTGTGATGAGGGGGGGGGGGATCGAACAATGATAGTGATGAGGATGTCTCACGTCACGTCGGTTCCCGATATCGATCTCTTCTCTTTCTCCGCCATTGTTTTTTTTCTTTTCTTGTTCCTGTTCCCGAGATGCAGGGACTGCTCTTTTTCAAAGAGATATCAGTATGACAGATGGGACGGATGGAGGAGGAGGAGGAGCAGAATGTTTCACTGGTACCATTGCCCAAAACTAAAGATAGTTGAGTAAACCCAATTCACATGTCAAAGTTCTGAACAATGACACTTTGCACTTGTATTTGTAAAAATCCCCCCAATGCGTTCTATTAAGTATGATAACCTCTAACTATCCATCAAAAGCAGCCCGCCTTCGCTCCAAAAAACTTTTATCCAACATATAAAAAAAAAGTGCACAAAGAATCGAAAGCCAAACCAAAAACTCCGTCTCCCAAGCAAGCCCACCGCCACCCTCCAAAAAAAAAACTCCCCATATAATTATCCTTTTGCCATAAAGTCGTTCCGTTAACTTTCCGGTCATTATCATGAATCCGTAATCATCAATCATAAAGGCCCCCAAACCCCAAACCCCATACAAGAAAAAGCCCAGTTGATGTAAAAAAAAATCATAAACATGAAGCTGAAGAATAGACACAAGGCAAACCTCGCCGGATTTTCCAAAAGAAGCATGTCCAGCCCTTGCCGATCAGCAAATGGCACTTTCACCCCTCCCTTGCCTTTCCCACGAGGAGGACATGCAGAAGACCAAACACAAACACCAAAATAAATAATAACCCAGGCAAATGCTCCGTGATAATAGAAAAACCAAGAAAAGAAGTTGTAAGAATAAACAGATGAAAGAAAAAACGCCAAAATTCATAAAATCAAAAAAATCCACAGCCCCAAGACGATGGGGGCACTGTCGCTATAGTACTTCTTCTTCATCATCTCGAGGCGGTGTGATATCCGAGCGCTCCAATCCCCGGAATCCTGTCTTCGTAGCTATCCCTCCTAACCTCGCTCATGCAATGCATGGGCATCGATTGCTGCCTGTGGGTCATCTCGTTTTGTCGGAGCTTCACCTGCCGATGCCAGATCTCCTGCTCGCTTCTTGTGGCGAGCAAAACATTCACCTCATCAAAGCTAAGCTTTCGGTTAAGAAGAAGTGCGTCTTCCTGCTCCGACCACCCGCCATTTTCCCTCTGCTGTTCGAAAATGAAGCGGGGTGCATACGAAGTTGGTGAGGGAAGTGGGGTTGGTTGGTAAAGGCTCGCAGATTGCCCCCAATTTGGCTGCGCGACATGCTGGTGGTAAAGTGAGGTATGGTGCATTGGTGGGAGTGCAGATTCCGAGGTGGGTGACATATGAGGCATCGCATGGAGTGCTCGAGGAGTAATAGCTGATGGCGATGAGCTATGAAGCCCGTTCATCAAGATCTTTGGGCTAGCCGAGACGCTACCAGCGGTAGCAGTCGATGCCATCTCATTGGCGAAGGATGCGGAAGTGGTGGTTACTGGAGGAGGGCGGCGATGACCTTGATAGTATTTCAATTGGCCCGATGCAAGGCGACGCCAGCGGAATTGACAGGCATGGGAAGTCCTGCCATGAACTAGGTAACACAAGAGTTAGCTAGCACTCTCTGTGGTGCGACCTATGAGGTGTTCTTACAATGAGTGGCAATTTCCTTCCATCCCAGTCTTTGCTCCTCCTTCAGTTGCTTCAAGAGAATATCATCCTTCGGGTCCCAACTCATTGGAGTTCGAGGTGTCTTTGGCCTAGATTGTATACGAGGTCAGCCCCAGGTCACGTGGGAGGCCAGAAGAATGTGTGGATGCTGACTTTTTGCGACCAAGCACATCATAGCCTTCGCGATTGCGATTGGCGTTTTCGGCAGTTCCTGAACTAGAGCGTGGAGAGCTGTTATCAATAATTAGCCTTGGAGCTTATGACAGTTAATCCGGGGTATGCAAACCTTTTACCTTTCTTCCGTGTAGGGCCCACTGTGTACATTTTTGTATCCTCGTCCTGATCCGGATATCCACCATCGCTCATTGACAAACCATATTCAACGGGGCTGAAACACGGTCCAACCGACGAACTGCTGCTTACTGGGGTATTCACAACGGAATTGCTCCGTGTGGTGCCAGCGGTAGTAGGCGAGTTGCCACCGGACCAACCATAACCCGGCGAAGAGGCCGATGAGCTGTCACTACCGGACGAATTGTCTGGCGAAGAAAGCAATGAGGAGATGGAGGCCCTCTTGGTGGCTGCAGTTCGGGCGCTGCGTCTTGGCTGCGGCGATTCGGCTCTTCCAATAGCTGAGCTAGGTGCTGGAGTTGATGCTGCAGATGATGGATTGGAGTGGGATGAAAAATACGAATCCCCGTTCCCATAGTGCTGAGAGTGAGTGTATAGCGACTCGTTTGACAACGATGGTTGGCGGGCTTGATAGACACCATGAGTTGGAAGGGGAGGTAGTGTTGTGCATATTGTAGATGGCACAGGTAATTGTCTGGTTCCTCGGGAGGAGGAGAGAGGGAAGTTCGAGAGAGGTGGAGATACTGAAGCCATTGTTTGATGAGAGTTCGGATGAAAAAGGTGAACTTGAAATGAGGAGCGCAGATGTCAGTTTTGATGGAACTCAGAAGATAGAGATGGTTTCGGTGATGATGAAGAAGAAGCACATATCAAGTGATTTGTTTGATAAGAGAAGAAGCAAACAATCGCTCGATGAAATGCAGGGAGGGGATATCTGCAAGTCATATACTGATGAACAATATCCAAGGAATATCGGACTTCAGATGAACCACCCAAAGCTACCCCGCTATTGAGTTGTTTGCGTGTATGCTAGTTTGTATCGAAGGGGCAGGTGTGTTTCTGGGGATTGGAAACAACCGAAGCGTGGGAGCGAAGCTGAGATGTAAAGAGATTGGGTAGAGCGTACTTATTCGCAACAATAATCCGGTCAAACAATGCAGATTCTTGGTCAGTTACAAGCGGAAAGTCGTGGGTGTAGTGTGGAAAACTTGGGTGGTGATGGTTTGGGTGGTGGGTAGCTGCAGGTTTGTTGATGTTCAGCGAAGGTTATGTGCGGTGCAAGGGTAGCTGCATGGGCAGGCAGGCAGGCAGGCAGGCAGATAGACAAGTTCGTCGGTTTTGAAAGTGAGGAGAGCGCGGGATTGAAGGTGGGGCTACGGGGTAGAAGTAGAATAAGAAGAGGAGGCAGCGGAGGAAAGTTGGACGATAATTAAGTACCGATGTACAGTTAGCTAGCGGGCAGCAGTAGGTGGTCGCAGGGTGAGCGGACAGTAGAGCGCAGAGGTCTGGACGAGAGCTCAGAGAGAGGGAGAGTATCGAGGTAGCAAACGCACAATAAAGCGTCGAGCGAGAGTGGACGAGACGGAGGAGAGGCAGGCAATTCCAGATGCAATCGGTATTGGACGTCAATTCGAGAGTATGCAGGACTGAACAGCACCAGCATCAGCAGGGAAGTGTCACAGTCCGGGACAGTGAGCGGTACAGGCAGAACAAGGTGCAAGCAAGCAAGGGCAGGAGTGAGGTGGTGAGGTGGTTGTGGTTGAAGATTATCCATTATTATGATTATTCTTATTGCGGCAAAACGGCGTCTGAGTCCTGAGTGGCGAGCTACAAACACTACAACTGCGCTGCTACTAACCACCTGGGCAGCTAATATCTGCAATCAAAACTACTAGCCCACTAACCAACTACTATAATTCCCACCAGCACCACCATCGCCACTATAAGATATCACCTGTATTATAGATTGTAGAGTATAGTATGCGGGCATTGAACGAACTACTCGTCGGCCCTAGAGACCTAGAGGATCAGGTAGCGAGAAGGCGATCTGCAGTTCCTCTTGGTTTGGTCTGATGAATCACCCTACCCTTTTTTCACGCGGCCCTAATGATAATATTCAATATTCCGTGGGCGGTATCTTCGGAACACCACTCACTCGGTCAACTGCCACCACCACGACCACCATCCATTCGGTCTCTTGTTCCGCACCGCTGCAATTTCGATTCACAATCACAACCACGTATACGTCTCGCGGGGGTTTTTTTGATCCGCCATGTGAGTTAGGAGGAAGCTAGCCGGGGCTTTGTTTGCACCATCATCATCACCATCATCGTCATCATCATCACCACCCTCCTCATCTGAGTTTGGCAGAATTCGGGAGTCCGAGATGTTACTAGGACTTTTGAAGGTTTGTGTGCATGGATTGATATTCTTGTGCACAACAACGACCACAGACGACAACAGATGTCGTTCTCTTTGTTGTCGTGGCTTTCATCTTCCTTGCGAACGACAGGTTGGGAAACGTTGAAACCACAAGCAAAGGCAAGCCACCTACTGCTCCCGGGCATCATAGCATCCCATCCGTCCATCCTGACCCATCCCAGCTCTCGCCCATCTTATGCGAGTCGCGCGGAGAGACATGGACAAGAGGGACAGACAAGCACCGTTTCATGGGGAAATTGTGCAACTAAGTCGGTGACCTACCCAAACCGAGTCAAGGGGAAGATGCAGATGCACACAAAGAGAAGAAGGCAAAAGATGAAAAAAGAAAAAAGAAAAAGAAAAGAGTGCAAAAAAGAATACCGTAAAAAAAACCAGAAACATCAATCCACGTGCCGATATGCTATGCTTGCTGCCCTTCTCATCATCTCAGCGCTCTATCCTCAAAGCGAGGGTAGATAGAGTAGGTAGATACTTCATGTAGGCAGCAAGCAGTTCGTTTCTGCGGCCAAAGAAAGAACAATCAAAAGAACATCTATCGTCGTCGTCGTATCCTCCAACCACCAAAGCCTTTCAGCCATCTCTTCGAGGCTACTCCACCATCAGAATTAAACGCCAATCCCTGTCACGAACATTCCATCCCATCGGAACGGATCCTAGCCCATTGTCCTATCGGTCCCGCTCATCGCGTAGGTAACCGACGACCTTTCCTTTCATTCTCTAGTCAGCAATCAGGATTTGTTTGCTGTCTTTAATCCCTCCTCCTCCCCTCCTCGCCTTGTTCATACATTCGACATGAGACGAATAGAGGGAGCGCGAAACGAGACTACTGGTCAGGCGTAATCCGTGGCCTCCTTCGATTCGTCGCGGTAGTGGGGTTCAAGAGCGGGGGTTTTTCGATGGGCATGGGAACGGGGGTGCCAAGAGGGGACGCTGGAACTAGGGAATGAGATGTGCAGATGAAGTGACGAACAGACTTGCATGCAGTCTGCGCTGGCATGCCAATGATCTGGAGGAGACGTGAGAAGAGACAGAGCGGGGTTAACTGCCTATTTTTAAATCCCAGCCGGGTAACTCGTCTCTTCTCTCTCTTTTCCTTTGAGCAGTGCCCGGCGGCCCCCTTCGACTGTAGTAAATTTGTTTTTTTTTTCTTTTCCGAACCCCTCATCTTGCTTTTTCCTGCCTTCATCTCCATCCCGCCACAGTCTCAGTGACTTGGACTTTGAGCAGGCACCACGCTTGCTGAAGGATCTTCAATACATATCTTGGGTCACTCCATGGATCCATGATGTACGACGTACCATGTAGGCTGGGCCACTCTGTATTTTTACTTGTTAATGTTTCTGCGGCAGGAAACACAATTGAGACCAATGCAGCGGTCTGCATATCATCTGCATCCCAACGTCCAGTCCAGACTGACATGTGAAAAAAACTAACCACCAATCCACGCAAATCGTGAGCTTTGTTCGCCAGGCGCGACCAGCGCGCCATAGTCGCGACATGACAAAAATCCATACATATCCGCCATCAATTGCAGTCAGAATTGGAGAACGGAAGGAACGGAAAAAAAAACCAGAATGAACTCGCATCACATCCGCTGCTCACAATTCCATCCTATGCCACGTAGCTGCTCGCAATGCCTTCGAACCGGACTAATCCTCGCCGCAACTCCTAGGCAAGGTTTAGTCAGGGTAGTAGACATATGGCTCTCTTGTTCACACAACCAACATTCCACTGAGCATGGACAATTCGTTGTTTTAAACCAAACGGATATTGCAGCGATATCATATCAACTACAACTACGGATGCCGGCCTGAATATGACGCGATGAAACAAGCGAAGAAGCACACACTTCTGGTGCACGGAGCCTAGCTGAAGAATTTCTGCCCTTCCCACAATAGATGCCTTCGCTGTGGTGGAAACATCATCTTCGCCAGCAGTCTGTATTGACCGTTTGTGACACCTCACTTGCGCTTGTCGAATCCACGACTGAAGATCTTCGGTAGATGCCGATTTTCGATGCCCTGGTGAGGTCATGCATGTGGATTGGTCGGTATTTGAGACATTTTTGTCTCGGCAAGTAAGTGACCTCTTGGAGGCTCTCAAACATTGACCCTGCATCTTATACAACGCTATGAAAATCCTCCTCGAACTCTCAGAGAGGAGTCTAAACTGTGAACTCAGTTAACAAATCGGCCGCGTAAAGGTAATTGGCATTGTCTTTTCCCCTCCTAGTGGCAACAGAAATTGAAAAATATTGCCATTTTTGAAATGTGGCTGCTAAGTTGAGCCATGACAAGGTGCGGAGAAAAAACCCAAACTCACTGCAAATATCAGCGAATCTGGTTTGCTGAAGCGAGGCGAAAGTGGGGATTTTTGGACAATATATCGGGGTAGAAAACGACATAAAGAACACACCAATAGTACCTTAGTGCTATTGCATCTATAGCATGAATAAGAACTAAGTATTTGCAGCATGCGCTTGCGCATGTACCATAAACCTAATATCGTGCGCCCTGTATGATGACGACCTGCCCGTTGATGTCTCTCAACCCAATTCGACCAGGTTGCTGTGCATCACTCTTATACCATCTTGGGAAACCCTCCACGTCTTGCGGGGTGGTGAGAACGTGTGCTCAAGTGACCAGCGTGTGAGAACCTTAAAACAATCCGCATGTTCATTCCTGTAACTGTAAGACGCCTGTGGCGGGCAAACTTGGGATTATCTTGGAAATCCTTCGTTTCTTAATCCCTCTGTTCATCGTTGCCCGTTAACCGCCATCATAATCCAAAATCGACGATTAATATGCTGTGTACGCTGGATTAGGCAACGCTCCGGTCCTGGTTCCACAAACAATTCGTCCCACTTTGTTATTCAAAGAAAACAAAGGCAATTCCAATTGGGTGCCAAATCGATACAGGCGGTTGAAGCGGGGAAGACCAACCTAAGACCGACAATGAACAACAACTAGTCTAACTCACAAAGCCTCAGCAATTGAAACTGCACCTGGTGTATGAAGTTGGCTGGCACTTCACAAGTGCAGGAGAAGCAAAGAGAGCGTGATAAAAGCGTGATTATTGTGGGAGGGTTTTCGCGCGGCCCATTCCTGCTAGCCGCCCGTCTCCTCAGCTTCATAGCTGGCGTTGCATAGGATAACAGAATCCGAGGAGGACCCATGTTTGTAACAGTGTTCGGCCCCGTTCGAAATGGAAACGATGAGTTGTCTTCGACAACAGCACCACCTAAACCCTTTCTGTGATGCATACCGCCTTGCACACGAGAGTTTGCAATGTCGAACCATACGTAAAACTGGCACTGCAGTGGAAATCGACCGGCGTCATTGACCAAACGGTCTTCTTAGACACCAGGTCCCAGGGTCAATACATGCCGAGTGCGAATTGATGTCCCGGGTAATGATGATCAACTCACTTCCATCGGGCGTACCGAGGGGAAACTGAGGTCTGAAAAC
The DNA here is from genome assembly GCA_014904905.1 of Wilcoxina mikolae CBS 423.85. NCBI lineage: Eukaryota > Fungi > Ascomycota > Pezizomycetes > Pezizales > Pyronemataceae > Wilcoxina > Wilcoxina mikolae. The sequence continues at coordinate 1,528,972 of MU122092.1, forward strand.
GTAGATTCCCCGCTCCAATATTGATGCATTCTACTAAGGTCCCAAATCACTGGCTCCTGACCCTTCCAGAATCACACTACCCCAAGAATAAACCAAACTTCCCGGCCTGAACGTTGTCTGTGAATAGCGTTTAGCTTGCAGTCGGATATCCGTGTCCATCTATATGCTGAAGGCTAGCAAGAATATGCAAATACTCGTGTCTCCTTTCAAAGCAGCTGTTGCAATGGAAGTTCATGAAGTATATTTGTATTATGCATGCCAGCTGATCATCGCTGCAGCGTAGCTTCAGATTCAATTCTCAAGCAGGTACAATCAGTCTTGACGCATCGACGATGCATCATCAAGAATGATTTCTCAGTTCCTATCTCTTTCCCCCTCTTTCTCCTCAACCACCTCAACCACCTCAACCGATTGATTGAATAATTCGTGCATGCAGGTGAGCAGAAGCAAGCGGGGAACGCATAGTAAGAAAGCTGCCGAACGCAATTCGAAAGTCTGTCGCATTCTACCGTAATGTCTAGATAGGGTTCGACTCTTCGCCGTGTGGAATAACACGTAGGCTTGCCCTCACACACACGAAGGTTGGTTCAAATTCCATCATCGTAAGAACGAACAAATTCTAGCGATCCTCTGATCGCCGCTTCTATCCCGAGTCCGCTTTTCTCCAGACACGTAAGGGATCTACCTGCCGTTCAGTACATTCGCTGGCACTGCTTTTCCTTTCTGGCATCAGGATTATATGATCCAAGTGGCAAACGACAGTGCAGGTATGCGGCCACGCAGTGTCGCCGCTGGCCCCCCCTCCGGACTCTCCAGCGGCATCCGTCTCGTATGATGATGGGATAGCCATCTCCGATTTCAGAGGATATATATGAGCTGCCAATGAAACCCTCCAGTTCTCAACCTATCTAGCAATTGCGAAGTTTGGTTGTATATTCTTTCACTTAGAGGGTGAGGGATCGCAGAGGTCTTCCTTCGCCCAGTGCTTATGATAGGTTTAATCATAGACACAGTCCTGTCCAGCCCAATCGATGCACCGGGGATTGTGAATAAAAAAGCCCGGACGCGACGACGAATAGGATAAAGCGCAAAGCTCTATCATATATCGAATATACTGTCCCACGAGAACCATTGGATTGGATGAATCCTGCGCGGGTCTCTGCGATTCAATCGAGGAAGCTGAATCGATGTCTAATAGTATTGACAATCAACGAATGGGAAATATGTTAGGATGCGTTCCTTGTTTTGGTAGGTTAAAAGTCTGCAGATACAGGAAGATATCGGGGGGATGAAAACTGACGTGATAATGCATTGTACCTTCCGAGTTTTCCAATCACGTCTGCATCGAGAGATATGATGCCAGTATTTGGCCTGTGAAAGAGAAGGATGAAGGACCCTGGCGATCTCCAAAAACAGCGGTGCACAAGATGCCATTGCTTCTACTTCGGCGATCCTATCTAATGACCCTTGACGGTTTGTAAGGCACGGGTTGGCGTATCAAACTCAAGACTCGCCAGGTCTAGATCCTGTCTGGGTTTCATCGTGACGCCTACGTGTTAAGGCTTCAGAGTTTGTCCTTGAAGTGGCGAATACCTTTGGATAGGTCAAAAATCCCCGCAATAGCCGGGTTTCGCTATCACGGGACCTCTCATATCGAAGGTGTCGTGTTTTTTTATTCTGTTTTTATCCCAAATCCATGGACTTCGTTTCGGCTGCAAAGCAGGTTTATGCAGTTGAGTGAATTTCCATCCGTTCCACATGCAATCGTACTTGAAACAAATGCCAGAGATCATCGTGGCCATCGTAGCTGCAATGATTTAGACCCCACGAGATCCAAGATAGTAGCGACCATTCGAATCTAGCTCGACTGTTTTTGAGGATTCAGAGAGACGATATAAATATCGTCTCCGAATGCGCTGAGCATGATTTTATTATAAATCACCAGTGCGGTGTTTATCCGATGCTTCTCGCATGTCTTCAACAGATCGCGATTCGTCTTTCTGGCATGGTACTATGCGATACAGAGCTGTAGGCGAGAAAACTGAGATTTCGATTATCAAACATCGATGGGATGAGAGACTCCGTATGTAACATTGTAAGTACCTTGTCTCAATTCTCTATCAGTCTCATGCTTCGTGTAATATGGACGCAAAGAAAGCTGGGATATTACCCAACAAGTTAATATACTTCCAGTTCCGAAAAGACGCCACCGAGAGATACCGTTGCCCCATACCAATAAAAACACAGTGGCTGCAATCGATATCTGCGCAGATGCTGATTGGTTGGCGATTCCGTTTTGTTGAGTAGGCGACCCCAGTGTTCGATCTCATCCTCATCACTCATTCAAGGCTCGCTCGCATCACAGTTATCTAAAGCCCCCAGAGATGGAGTTTTGGGAGATGCGAAGATGGAGGGCGCAGTCGGGCAGAAAGTCCCCAGGATTTTGAACTGAACCATTGTCGAGCTGTCATGTCGTGTACTGCAGCAGGGTAACGAGAATCACTCGGCGCTGAACAGCCACAGAAGCAGTTTTCTAACAACACATTTCTGCCTGCTGGTGCCGGTGCTAGCCACGCTTCTCCATTGAGTTGGAACCAACGAATGGTTGATGGAGAGCACAGACCCTAATGCGTCGTGGGGGGTTTTTTTATGTGTTGTGCGGTGTACCTTTAGCTCTTGACATCGTTCCACCAGATCCCAGTAAATTCCATACCAAGCCTTTCCAGATCGGCGGGCCGCATACTGTTCAGGTCACGTTTATGAGGTGTGGTGAGGGGAAACCAGAATTGCTGTAAACTGAGTGGGTTGTATGGGTGAGAATACCATGAGAGGGATGGAGGGGGGGTTACGGTCTTTATACCCCCAACGGCCTATCAAAATTGCGACTCTGCCAACACCTTCGGCAAATAGGCCAGATTGATAAACCGTACATCCGTTATGCCTCCTGCCGAAAATTTCGTTTTGTTGCATGCAATGTTCCTAACCTCGCCAATACGGAAGCATCGACTGCATTACGATTGCATTATTTCTCCCAGACGGCCGTGGACAAAGTGCATTGCATGAACTCGGGGGGGTAGACTTACTCAATGGAGACGGTCGTTTCACGAATGCACAACCCAATTTTCAGTTCGCCCAAACGGCTGACAATCCTATTGTTTTGTGGCTGTTGAGAACGCAAACAATGCATAAATACAAAGCTGAGAAGTATTTGCAGCACCTATGGCGTCTATTGGAGATCAGTGATGTGGCATGGCGCTTCCCTCACAGACACTTCCCTTGCAGACATGAATAACAAAGCTCGCTGACAATATGTACTTGGAGAATTCATTGCAGCTGAATCGTAACAAATCGATGACTCTCACTCAGTATGAGAACATAGCAGTTAACTTGACTCGCTCGCACCGCTCCCCCCACAGCATCTATGCTCGAGCGAATTTCCTGGTATGTATGCGTTGGCATGATTCCCTATTTACGGTTAGCATCGATCTCAACAATCATAATCACGATGGAGTAACTCACGGGTATCTGCACCTTATCATGCACTGTTTCGCAGTATCAGATGGTTTCGAACCGGCTGGGGAACTAAACTTATGAGTAGCGATGAGGGAGACCCGGAACCGTCACCGTGGAGCTGTTTTATCTCAATAGTAGGGACATAATGGGTAACAGGACTGGGTTCCAAAAAACTCTGGGGTGTAAGGTGTCTAAAGGGAACTGAATCTTAGGTGTGTTGGTAACATATCCAGGGCATTAATATTGGGGCAGTGAGGCTGACTAGTATTCCAGGTGTCCGTACACGCACATGAAGCCATCTCATTTGATTGCTGCTCTGTTGTTCTGCCATCAGGCATCGCCGGATGATGGCTCTAAAGCATCCAATGAAACACCAGTGGACAATATCCAGCATCTGAATTGGAATTCACTGCATCGCCACAATGTTAAGGCAGAATGTAGCATTGGATGGGTGGTTTTCAGCCAATGTTCCAGCGTTAAATGATTCGACATGTGGAGTCGAGTGATGGAAGATGCAAATACTTATAATCATCTGTTTGCCTTTAGGCAATAGAACCGTGTAGATAGATAGATGACCGATGGATGTTTTGCTTGCATCGAATTCAGATTCAGATCTAAAACGTGGAAGTCGTGGTTAGGGTTATACTCACCAGCAGCCGATTCGAGCAAATCTCAATACGTTTCGGGATAGATCTGGATTCGGTCACGTGAGATCGTACGCCCAGGAGAAAACGTCGCATTCAGGATGGAGGAATTGGAACAGTGATTCCATGATGGTATCTCTTACTGCCCATGGAGCCGGAGTAAGCAGTCCCGAGTAGATGCTCATCCAACAAGTTCTTCCGCGCAGCGGGTAAAAGAGCGATCGAAACTACCCATGGAGTATAATAGGTCTGGTGGTTCTGGGAAGTTCAGGGTTTAGAAGTTGAGGAGCTTAGAGGAGACAATCAACCGTAGTTTAATTGTGATTCGCCAAATGCCAAGAAATGTTCACAGCGTTGTGTCATGGGATCTCACCACCAACTAGAATCACAGAAACCTTGTTGAAAAGGGTAATAAAAAACCTTAAACTCGTAGTTTACGGGTTAAGTACCTCGCCGAAAAAGTTGTCACTACTCACGATTTGATGGTCAAAATTGCGTATTGACCCCGGGAATATACTGATCAGTAGCGAGATATAGCACGAGATACAGCTACAGCACAATCGAGATACCTAGGTATCGATCCTTGGGAACATCAAGAAGGGTTTGAAGAACATAAACCAAGATCAAATCACGTCACAGAACGCGTTAACATACTATCAGGCAAATCCGCTTCGTGGAAAGATTGTTAAGTCACCAATCCAATCGAAACAAACAGTATATATCGAACTAAAGTTCGGGGAGTGAACTGGGGGAAGATGAAGTTCTGTTTTGAGGATGTCAACACAGACTCGAACCCTGTTACATATATGCATCAGGATCATGTGTATGAGATCTTGTATGAGATCATGGCTTGTATGGGAACCTGAGACGTGTATGAAGATACGAGGATATGCTAGTGCATAATCACGAGAGTTCTAGAGAGTATGGCAGGCACTATATAGACCATGGTGTTCGGCATAGATTTAGATATTACAATCAAGCATCTATTTCATCTCTCAAAGTAACAAACCCAAACGACTGGCAGGCGAGTGAGATGACATGATATTTTCAGCACTGCAATGACTATGTACAGCACATCGCACATCATGATAACCAGTTTGATACTGATACTTTGTTATGTACCTGGATACGTCGAAGCAACAGGGTCTGATGTATAGAAGTAGTAAAAGTTAATATTTACAACCCTATTCCAGCCAGTTTAACACAGGGAAGGTTCAAGACAGGGACCGCGTAGCTGAGCTCTACGTAGCTACGTGATATTTGACACCCCCGTTATATTACATATCAAAGATTCTAATGCCATCAACCTAACTAGCCGTACGACCTTCCATATCACTACATACAAGGTAACCTTTGTAAATCATCCACTCCCTCACCCCCCACCCTCTTATAGCCATGACTGCTACACTAGATAGTCCTCTATCAAGAGTTAAAACTTCCCATAGAATTAGCAACTCGGTTCATCCCTACGGCGGGCTTCTTGTTGTTGCAGTCTTTACAATTAAGCTCGCAAATCCCTCAAAAATTTATCCCATCATTGCTGTAGCTAGCGTCGTCTCTGGTTGTGTTTGCTGGTGTCCGGCCGGTAGGGTGGACTTGTTGCTTGTATGTTCCCCCGGAGCTGCTGGGATTCTGGGGCGGCATGATCTTCTTGAGAAAGAGCGGTGGTGGTGAAATTCAGAGAGAGGCGGTTAATTTACCTCGACGTTAGTAGATGCGTCTCTTTATTGTAATCCATTGTGGCCAATGTGGCCAACACCGCCGTCCTCTTATTGCTGGTCCTACATCGGAGCCGTGTTTCAATATTGGGCATACATACAATAGTCAACAAAGGTAAGGGGTGAGAATGTGCATTAGGTCATTAGAGCTGGTCTCCATCCCTCACCGTGATGCCCACTTTTATGCTGCTACCTCTTAGCCAACAGTAATGGTGTCCCTGGAGCAATGCGCACTATGATGGGCTTTCCAGGATTAATCTATCCATTTCTCCGCAGGGCGGCGTTAAGCGTGAAGAATGTAGTTGTTCGTAATCGCCTTATGCCTTTTTCTCAGCAGAGAAGTCAAATGTCCATTTGCTTTCGTCGTGGTTTCCGCTTTCATCATGTGGCGCTTTTCAGAGAATTGGTACGCTTCACCGTAGCAAAAGGCTTCGACGGACATCGGGCGAATGCTCCGGAGGGGTGCTGCAAGGAACGGAATCTAACATGAGGCTAGATAAAGTTGTCGGATGTTGCTCCCGAAATGTGGTCGAGAAGTTCAAGGAAGCCTTCAGACAGTAACTATGTTTCCGCGCATTTGATGTCACCTCCAAATAAAGATGTTAGCCAATCCCGGAAGGTGTCGAGTAGAAGCCCGTGATGGTTGGCGGCGTGTATAGAAGAAAATTCCAGTCAGTAACGTTTGGTTGAAGGGAATGACGGGGGTTTTAATGATGGTATGTATCTACCGCAGTATCAGTTCTTCGGGGCGCGGGGGAGCGCCTGAAAACGATAAGATTGACTGGTCACCCGCAAACGAGGATTCCGGATGAACTCCATTTGGTTCTTGAGGGGTTGAAGCCTCTGTGGGAAAGAAAGATGAGTTCAACGAAATTGATTTGCAAGTGGAAGTGTCACTTCAATCGACATCGTGGTAGAACTCGGGAGGAACGATTACCGAGATGACATAGCGTTGGCTTGGATAGTCTGTAAGCAGTGCCGCTGCGAATTTTCTGGGGGATTGGTTACCTCTCTATCAATAGTATTGCATCGGAGTTTATTGAACTCTGACTGTCATATGGTGATCATTGGTGACCTTTGACATGATATCATGATCATATGATTGGCCTTAGCAAACATTTCTCTCCACCAACGGCCATCACAGTTTATTTCAAATCGACCTGCAAGTGCAGTTGTACATACAATTGTTTCACCACCACCACCACCGTTGCCGCCAACATATCCACCAATTAACGAATAATCTATACCACCACAAGCCGGCGAGAACATCGACTATTTACTTGCCCTTGATATACACAATCTACAGACCAGGGGTCGTCGAAGTGCTCCAAAATGGATTGGAGGGCTCTATCATCCAAACGGCAGTTAGCGATACCCAGATATGGATAATACAGCTGTTTGCATCGCCCACGTATTCCATCCTTCTAAATATCTTCGTTTAACGCTTTCTTGTTGGCTGAACTTGCAAAACGGCTAGGATTATGCACCGAAGGATCTGTGTGAGATAGAAGCATAGGTATATTGCGTTTGATTGCGATCCAGGGCGTCATGCAGGTTCTCCAAGGACTCAACAGGCTCCGATTACAGATATGCGGAGACCCAATCCCTAGCTGTGGAAATGTCGCCCTGACCAGTTTGATGCCCCTGAAGTCCGCAGAACAAAATGGATAACATACCAACCCGCACACCAGTACCAAGATGGGAGGAAGGAGGACTTCCTGATCCTGCTGGAAAGCAACCGCAATGGATGGACACCAAATGAACCGCCCACAGGTAACCTCCCCGAGCGCTCGTTTTGTTGAAATGTATAATTATAGTCGACCAAACTGATATATGACATTGCCGAGGCTGCAGCCCTGGGTGTCCATCTGGTTCGAGGCATAAGAATTTATCATTCACTCGTTCAGCGTTGACTTCGAATCTGTCAGCCAATTAGATTCCTCCCATTTTCTGGAATTCGGAAATTTATCTGCATGCACGTACCACAGCGCATGACAACAAAAGCAAGGAAACATCGCACGCCATCAGTGACATGAATTGAAACGGCTTTTGCTGCCGAAGATCCAGGGCTGTGTCGGCAGTAGAAGGGTACCTAAGTATTTCTTTCTTTGATCGCCTTGTTGTTGGCAGAGCTGTTCTTGATCAGCGGTCGACACGTGGCATAAAAGATCTGGGACATCAAAACGAAGCATGTATGGTTCCAGACTTGTGGGTTAGGCTAAAATAGGGCATAATGTGTAGTACCAGAGTGTCGGTATTTGATGCTGCAGAACGTTTCTCAAGTTCCTGCTACTGCCGGTTCTCAGCACATAACCGGCAGCACAGCTCATTGCCCTCATTCCTGTCACGCTAACGTGTCAGCGGTGTTATATGATATCTTCGGAAGGGAACACGCAAGGAAACAGAAATTTGTCCCTGGATTTAGATGGCGGCTAGTACCAATGCTTGCCATTTTTCAGCGGCGGGATTTTGGGCTCCAGAAATGAGTCGCCCCACAATCAGACACTCGGCTGGTCACCATGTGCAATCGGATAGATGAGTCAATACCCCAGCGTGGGACTGTTTTCGAGTATTCACCATTCGAATTAGCAAATCACTCTACAGGGCCGTGAAAGAAAGATACTTGCTAGTACGTGTTTTCGGTTATTGAGAAATGGGCTGGTTATGACGGTAGGTTGACTATACTGCGCAATTTCGGGTCATCATACCTTTCCTCGTAGGAACCACGACAGCACCTCTCGGACTCCGAAAGCTTTCTTCATTTCACTCACGACTTCGTACCCGTGAAATACGTTTGCACTAAAAGAAGTACAATGACTTGTTGCTGGGCGTCGGAAATGTAGTAGTGGTAGGGCACCTAGGTGCATACAATATGTGACTGGATCATCCATCTGATCGTATGTGATGGCTGCAGCTACCCGCTTTTGTCCTACCGATAAATGCAAGGGCTAGGCCAATCGACGAAGCAACTTGAGCTGCGCGGGATAGACTTGCGGCGGTTCGCTCGTTTCCGTCAAACGGGAAGCAACATAGGACGGCGGCTCTCGTCGTCCATCTCGGAGATGCCGTAAATGCGCCAGGAAGGCTACTATCGGACATGCTTCGTGGGTCTCGACACCTATTCCGCCAGCAATAAGTTCAGCACAATCATGCTTACCGTCGTCGGGCACCATACCTGGTAGGTCAAAAAGCCGTGCCGGCGGGTACCCACAGCACTGTAAGATACATACGTACTTACGAACAAGGAAATGGGACGAGGCCCTCCGGTCTTCGCCCACGTTGTCCTGGTCTGTAGCAAAGTTCTCATGGTTGTCTTGTCCAAAAGTTATATGAAGACACGCAGTGTTGTCCTCGAGGCTCGACGTTGAGTCTCCTATTCCTTCCAATGACTATGGGGCGCAGTAAGCCGGATACCGGATGACGTTGCTGCTTGAAATATGATCGAATGGTGATCTTTTGGAATCCTTCGGAAATAGTACTGACTCTGAGGGTGGAACTGCTGAGGAAAGTAGATTAGGTACAACCGATGACGGAGGAGGACTTTGTTATAATGGGGTTCCAAGATGGTCAAGTCGTCATAGGCTTTATACGGCTGTCCAACAGAGGATCGATAAATCAACTAATAAATCAGGTGGGTGGCCACCAGCCACCAGCCACCTGCGTGATAGTCGCACGCTTCAGCTTATAGAATCCTCCAACTCGGTTCTACATTTTTCTTTTATTTCAAGAAAAGGAGGCCGATATTCAGGGATGAATTGCCGGGTTTGGGGGTTGACGTTTGGAGGATTCAAAGGAGAGGCAAGCTTAATCGGGCGAATAAGATCGAAAGGCCAATTATACCCAACGTTGGACTTTTTCTCAAAACAAAATAGATTGGATCCAATAATCCTTTCTACAAGTGCCAAGTCGGGTCTTGCAGCCTGCGGTGACACTCCACCAGCTCCAGATCTAACGATAGACGTCGTTATCCTCCTTCAAAGACTCATCTCTGCCCAACTCCTGTATGTGCGTGCGCCCCTTCAAAACCCCCCCCCTCAGTCACGCCAACCCTAGCCCAGCAGAACGTCAATGTGGGCGCTACCATCGCCGGAGAAACTTGCTGAGTCCCTGGTTACCGCTAAGCTTGAGACGCATAACATTGGTAGATGATGTCTGGAGGTTAAGTAGTATATAGCTGAGCAGCGAGGCACTACATACACATTCAGAACAGTTGGAGATCCGGACTATGTGCTGGCAAGCTATCAGGTAAGATCTCAAGCTCCCATACAACTTCGCGAGCGCAGCAGAGATGAGCAGAAATTCCAAGAGCTAGTCCTCGAATTTTCAATCTTTTTTTTTTGCTTTTCTAATTTTGCAAGTAAGGGGCCAGATCAGGCAATAGCATACCGCGCATCTATCCATTCCTCAGCGAGTCCATCGGTCCGGGCTTCTCGTCGTTCGCTCGAGGGTTGGGGAGCGACGAACACGTACTTCACATCTGTCGGGGGTCATCGAGGCGTCCCCACAGCGGCTACTTTTGCTTGCTTAAAAAGCTATTCCTTTGTTTCTCGGCCTACCGCAAGCTGCAGAAGTGTAAGCTAGCTTTCCCCGGTCTTTCATGGAAGTTTTCGTGGAACAAAATCCTGCATGCGCAAGCAGAGCTTCTGCGGGCCAGCTCAACCACCACCCCTCAATACCGGAACCACATCGACTGCGGCAACAGCCTTCTGAACCTCATGCAGCACGCGGACCCTTCCACCGTGCTGGTGTGGGTCATCGTGCATGTGCTGTTGCAAGGCCGAACGAAGATTCGGACAAAGGCAAGGGAGCTCGTAGTGGTCGATGTGGAAACGAAAAGGGACACGCTCATTCTGATGCTGGGGCTTCAACTTATTCTCGTCCACCCGGTCCGGGGTCTCATTTAAAGCCACGTCAAGCATGGATAGCACCAGCCGTTTCCCTCTCAGTACCTGCCACAACACCAGCTCCCGCGTCGTCATCATCGAGGCCTATTGCTGCTACTGCACCGCGCCTACTTGTACCAGGACCCCCGCCGCCGCAGCCCAGCAGTCCCTTCGTCCCGAGAAGAACCAACCGAGTCGTCCTCCATCAAGAAGCATTTATTTTCGATCATCCATATTTTTATCCCCTTGCACCTCCCACGCCAAACTATTTTCACGGATTTACGCCCATCTACCACCCCTACAACCATTATTACAGCTTGATTTCATCTGCCATGGATTCCTCTAGCCCAATGAGTTCGCCAACTCAAAGCAATAAACCTCCACCGCCAGTATATCAAAAAGGCCCTTTGCAGATCTCGTGTATACCAGCTCAGGACCCACCACCTACTCCACATCAAGATCGTCTAAAAGGTGCTTTGCAGATCTCGCGGCTGCTTCACTATTATCATTTTGGCACTAACAGATTTTTTTCTTCCATCAGACAAATGCCGACAGTTACGGTTACCAGAACCCAACCTTCATTTTATGTCTGACCGTCGAGGTATGTTAGATAACTTTGCTTTTGCTCTTACTTTCTCTGTTATTGCTGTTGTTGTTGTTCACCTTCACATGAAACCCGAAACCGTGCCATGCAGACACACACAGGCTAACTAAATGTTACAACAATATGCAGGCAGCAGAACAGCATGGTCATGCAAAGTAGTCGTTGGCGACTTCCCAGAAATACCAGCGCGATACTGGTATAACGGCACTTTAAATGCAGCCGAAGATGCAGCCGAAGTCATGCTTAATATAATCGTTAAGTATGAACAAGAGAATGGCATTACATTGGAACCATTGCGACGTCCGTCCCTTCCACTTGCAAATCATCTTCAGGGCCATATACAAGGCATAGCAAGGGTCTCGACTTTTTCGCCAAGCAATTACCCTCACTATACACACAATAACTATTCACATAATTCTCCGCCGCAGGGCGGCAGCGGCGGCGGTCATGGATTTGGCACGATTGGCGGAGGAATTAGACCTAGACCTCGCAGCACACACTCGCATTCGCAGTCGCATGGGCCTGTTGATGTTCGGGGGAAATCGTACGTCAGCAACAGCTTTGGCGCCTAGTTTGCCAGTTGGCAAACTGCAAGGGAGGGATGCGGTGAGGATAGATAATCCAGGAACGGAACGAACAACATACGACGGAATGATCGAATCTACGAACGAACGATATATAGCATAGCAAACGGAAACGGTGCAAGAAAAAAAGACGAAGGCGTTAATAACGGATGGGCGGAACTCTCTTTTGGGTACAAAATGAATTTTTGTAACACTATCACAGCGGCGGCACGGATTTCCTCATCGATTTAGCACCAGAGCATTAGTTGCGATTCATAAAAATATGGCAGCATCGGATCAGCAAATGGGGAGTTTTTATTTCAGGTGGTTTGGTTTGGGCATTTTCGATTTCTTTCCCTTTTTTTCTTTCTTATTATATATTTTACTGCAATTTTTCGTTTGCTTCCCCTTCGGTTTCGATCTTCAGACAATTCCTACGCTTCTCTTGAAACGGTCTTTAATTTCGCAGGTTTTATCACATGCGCTAGAGCGGATGGGATCCGCCAGCTTGTAGGTTTGTTTTGTTTTCAAATTCTCTTGGTTATCCCTTTTTTCCTTTTCATCCTCCATATAACATCCATCATCTTGGGGCACCAAGTTCGCACTTGCAATTGGCGTGGGTTAGCATGATGAGGGGTGGCGGAATGCGTCGCCCGATGAAACGTCCAGGAATTTTATGAGGGCGGAATTTGCACGGGGGATGGTTGGATTGTAGTGCCCTACATTATACCAGGTTGGAGACTGTCTTCCTTTTCATTTCTTTTCTTTTTTCTTATGGGCTGGCTGGGTGGATCTCTCGAACTGTGTCTTTTGGTATTTTGTTATTTTTGTAGCGTTCCTGCTATTGCATTTGTGGTCGCTTTTTCTCAATTACACTTTGCTTTTAACAACCTGTAAAGTAATTGGCTGTCCCGGCTTGCTTTTCTGTATGCGTACCAATGTACTCTACTCTACCTGGGCTAGTATGGAAATATCTCGATTTTTCTCGGGGTTACTTCCCAAGTCTGCAGAAGCCTCAATTGCTTCCTACGCATAAAAACCCGTCGTTTGCAGCCCAATTGCATCTCAACAGCATGATATTCTTCATGGCGTCCGAGCATACAGAATCCATCAATCATATCATCTGGGGTAGAAAATTTTCAATCCCACCCGCATCTACCGCTGCAGGTATTCGTTGGTAGTTTGTAAAGTACATGTACTTCTCCTACTAAAAAGTCCATTCGGTCAACGCTGTCAGATGGTGGCATGCAGGATGATCATCACCAGTGCATGATGCATACACTAAAAAAGAAAAGAAAAAAAAAAACAAACGCCAGAATTTTTGCAAACCAGGAAGATACAGGTAGATAGAGTGCCGAGGTGTCAAATTTCCCGCTAATTCTCCGACGCTTCAATTCTCGATATCGATCCTCCGCCCGCCCCAGCCGCCGCCTCATCTCAAACTTCCATCTCCACTTTATCCCCATCTCCACGTCCAGATCTGTGTTTCAACTTCCCTTTCACATCTGTACTCAATTCATGACCACGTTCTTTCATCTCCCTTCCGACCCACGCAAGCTTCCTTGCAGCTTGCCACTGCATCAGTCCTCTATGTCTTCTATGTAGGTCCTTGCGGTTCTGTTTGTATTCCTTGAGCTCGTCCTTGAACCCCCTCTTCCCGTCATCGTACTTGGAATCTTCATTGACACTGTCGTCATCATCATCGGACGAAGAGGAGCTAGAGGACGAAGAATCTACAGAAGGGATGGATTCAACTTCCTTCGCATCTTCTGCTGCGTCCAAGACTTCCATCACATCAGCTATGTCTTTGTCCGACGATGCAAGAGACTGGTGATAACCAGAAAGACCTGGGTAATAGCGTAATCTGAGTTTCAAAGAACCCACCACTTCTCCCTCATCAACCGCATTCCTTACCGCCCGATGCATAGCGTCTCCAATTTTCCTTCGCACCGGTAGCTCGAGCTCTACCTCTTCGTTGTCGCAGGGATCCTTAAACCACAGAGTACAGAATGCACTGGTCGTATCGGGGCCTATCGAGTACTGCCGAAATTGAACAAGGAGGCAGGAAGCATATCGTTTACACACCGCCAACCGTATTGGACGCTCACGGCGCTTCCGGTTCCAGGTACCAGGGGACGACGAATCAGGGAAGAGTTTTCGTTTGCCGTACAAGGTGCGGAAGACAAGACGGTTTGTTTTTAATCCGTCTGGAAGATTTTCGGATGCAGTAGCGTGTGGAAAAATCTCAAGAGTGCCGATATTCCAACCCAAGAGCTGTGGAGGGAGACGTAGTTGGACGCTTCGGAAGGAAAGGGAGAGACGGAGACGGCCATATCCGATGCCCCCGGTGAGTGGGAAGGAAGACGTTAGTTGTGAGCGTGAAGAAAATATTTTTGGGAGCGGAACCACGACGATGCCGAGCAGCGGATCGGACTCATGAGGGCGGTGGTCGCGTACAGAGATGATGACTGAGGTTGTGCGGAAGTCGCGGAGGAACCTCTCGGTTCCCGCGTCAAACTGTGATACTACAATCAGCGGAGGAAATGCAGGGTACTAGAGGGTGATTGGCGCACAAAAGGCTTGTTGTCTTTCAGTTTTGTTCTTGTTTTGTAAACCTTTTGGTGATTGAGAATAACCGTGCAATAAGCACTAGGAAGGTCGCCACCCTCCTCATCCTCGCTGCCTTCTCTGACTCCAGACTCTCGGATGTGCTCCACCTCTAAGCCCGTGATTTGCTCAATTTTGATGGAGAGGATTCCGCTCGGCCAGTCATCATTCGGAGGCGAACCAGCGATGATCTCGTCGCTCCTTTCCTTTAAGTCTTCCCTCTTCTGCTGATCGATTTCGCCCGATTCGTCAGTGCCCTTGGCTTCTCTAAGTTTCTTCTCGGCATCGATCTCAATCTTCCGCTTCATCTCCTCGACATCGACATTACTGAGTTTTGAGAGATGATCATCTAATGACAATTTCGAGAAATATCCAACGTCCCAATGCAGAAACCCGGGACAGGGCTTGCCTTCAAAGTCACACAAAGGGTCTTCCCGTGCGGACATACGATTCTTTGTTGCGTGGTAGGACATGACATCTTTGAGGGGAACTTCCACAGCACCTAGGAGATCATCCGCCGTACCTCGGTCTGGCAAATTAGCATTTTGTCTTGATTCGTGATGTAGAAATGACGGCTGCAAGGAACGGTTGGCTATGAACATCACCAGCTGGTCGATGATCATTGGAAAACAACCGCAAGGATTGGTGGTGGTGCAGAGCCATTGTGTGGCTCAACATAACAAACAAGATGGTCTGTCTAGGAACAACCCACTCTTCCTCATTGTGCATACAAATTAAAGCCACAAGGGGGGGGCGCGGACTCACCAGAATCCCACAACTGCAGCCTCAAATTCTCATCCGCATTAACTTCAAGCGGACCAACCAACACCGCGTTTGTTTCATCCCACACCGGCTCTCCCTCGCTCTCAATGACCCTGTAAAGTAGCACACGAGATCAGCCTTTGATATAGTCATCCGAATGGTCAGGCTCCATAGTGCATTTGAAAGTTGATTCGACGAGAGATACTGTTGCCCTTGTCAGCCCAACTAGGCATCTCCGATGGTGATGAGTCCAGCTTTTTCCAGCCGTGTCCGGGGTGGAGATCAGATCATGATGCTGGACGCGGTCCCCATTGCATTGCAAACGCCAATCGGAGACGCTAAGTCCTGCCAACAGGCTTTGCTGTAGAGCTATTTCTCCCTGCCAGTAAGAGTAGACCAACTTCTATTGGCCACGAAAGCTGTGCAATCGCGTATCATACCATCAGATGCCAACATCATCTTGCCTAGATACTTTCCAAGAATCGCCCAGCTCGCACCTTGAAACTTGAAATCCGCGTGGTAATGCCTCGTGAGTCTTGTTGTGTACCACTCGGCGTCCCTCCAGTCAGACTAAACCCTGAGGCGGTTATAAAGGATTTCAGGGAAGCTTCCCTTCAGGTGCCTCGTAATCCGATTCCGGCACACGAGACTCCAGGCTGGAGTTCCAAAATTCTGTGGCTCTTCATTGGCTGAAAACCAGAAGATAATCCCTCTCGGGATGTTTCAAACATTGCACCCCATAGATAGAACAAACAATAAAAAAGAAATCGAAGCACCCACCTTGTGGTCCACATCCCCTTTCCATACTTCCCCCACCCCACAATCACGTACGGATCCCCTCTCTTCTTCTTTTCGTTCAGCCATTTCTTCCCTCCATCCCCGTCTTTGAAACCGATCGCCGATATCACTCTGATCACGATAACCCCCACAGATTCCGTATCCATCTTCTCGCGGCCAGTTAATAGTGTCTTCAGATCCAAAGTCAAGCTTCGTGGCGCCACATACATCCCAACCGCCTCATCAATGCTCTTTTGCAGGTACCTATTAGCCACAGGAAGATCCATGACATTCAAGAAGTTCTTTGCAAGAGGCACGCACGAAACATTAACTTTGGGTTGACCCAGCAGTGTTAATGTCGCAAGACCTAGAAATGGCGGGTTTGGCGTGAGCTGAACTCGTACTCTTGCAGTTGCAAGAAATCCTGTTACCTCCACCCACACCGGGATTTCAATTCCGCCCACCGTCCGAAATTCGATCAACAGGTGTGCGTTACGACTACGCTTCCTCAGGCCACCCCCCGTTGCTGTAGTAGGACGGGCTCGGTATGCTACTGCAACCTCGAAATTGGCAAAGTCTCCCTCCTCGCCTTGCATACCATGTTTATCTTCACCTGCATCGCCAGCTTCTAGCCACCGAATACCGAGTATTCTCATGCTCTCATTTCCTTGGCCTAGATCTGCAACGCGGACACCACGGACCAATTTAGGAAGGGAGGCTTGCATTACATCCTCGAGCATATCTGCGAGGGAGCTGAAGAGAGATGGGTTGACGATGGGCCAAAGTGAAGAGAGGAGGGAGTTGAGCCATGCTGCCGGTTCGGGCGGCTTGTGCTGTGCCGGTGATACCTGTTTCTTGTTCCCCCGTCAGTGGGCTACGAAATTAAAAAGACATACTCGCTTTCTACCTTTTGTTCCACCACACCTTGACCGTCTGAATCATCTTCGACCCCAGTAAAAACCCACGCGGCAGCTGCTGTCCCCACCCCCAACACACCACACCCAATAACTCCAACTCCAGTTTCCACCCACCCAAATCCAACTCCATCCCTTCCCGCAACAGCAACAGCCCACATAAACACCAGTAGCGTCCCTAAAGCCGCAGTAGCCCCCGCCACAAATGCTGCTCTGACCCGCCCTCTTCGCTCCATCTCCGCATAGTCTACCCATCGTCCCTTTGTCTCATCCTGCACCAATTCAATCATAGCATCATGTCTCTTATCGGAGTCATCCTTCCTCAAGATTTCGTCTTCAGGCTGGGGTTGCGGCGATTCCAGCGGCGGTGGAATACGTTCGAGTTCCTCATCGGTAATATCATGGGTTGTGATCGGGAGGTGGGTGACAGGGTCGATGACTTCCTGACTCTTGTAGTTTTTAGGCGCTTGATCTGTTTGCTGGGGCTCCGGCGGCTGTTGCTCTTGGAAATTGTTTGAAGTCTGGAGGCCAGTTTCGTCGTAACTGGGATTGCGCCCATCAGACGTGAACCCCTCCGCTCGCGTTTCGTCCATGTTGATATTACGTCCCGTGCTCTTTGTTCTGTGCTTTTCTTGGTGCTGTAGCCTAGCTGAGCTCTGCTCGGTTGTGATTGAGGTCCGTGTGTTAGATGTTTGAATTCTACGTTCAGGACCGAGTTCCCAGCACAATTTTCATGGCATTTTATGAGATCATGCGCACAAGGTATACGCAATGCCGATTGGATCACCAAGAGTTGAGGTTGATATGGTGACACGGCAGGTGCAAGGTACTATACGTGACGTCAGCCAAGTTTTGCAGAATCATAGGCGAGCAATCGAGAAACCATCGAAATGTGAATATGGGACTTATTGAATCCACAATCCTTTGGATTTGACCATAATAGGTATTCAACAGTAGATGTATCACCAGGTGTCCCATTCCCCACTTCTCATCCCCCCACTTCGCCCTCCAGCGCCTTGATATACCGGCATAAGAAACCAAACACTCGAAAGATAGAGTAGAAATGTATAACCAGCTCAAAAAACCCACAATCCAATCCCATTTGAAATAAAAGGAGGCGCATAAACGACCCGCCACAGGCAATAACCAAACCCATTCCAACCTAAGCCCTACTTCTACCCCTCCCTCTAATCGCCTCACAATCGCGACAGTACCATTTCACCTTGCCTTTTGGCGCCTGTGTCAACCCCGCGCATTCTAGATGAAACCACTCCTTCTCGCAATCGTCTCCATCACATGCCACCATTTCTCCGTAACTGACCCCATTGCAGTAACAATACCTCTCCTCGCTCCCATCCTCGTCACCGCTTTCTTCCTGTTCTTTATCCTTCTTTGTGCCGGAGGTGGTGGTAGTAGAAATTCCCAAGCCAATCGGGGCAGTGCCAGGTTTCTGCTGTGACCTTGCTTTATGGCTCTTCTTCTTCGCTGGTTCAGACGCCGCGGCGGGGATGGAGACCGAGGTAGCATTAGAGTCTGCGCGTTTACGGTTTCGACTGCCTCCTGGTGTACCGGTGGTAGAAGCCGCGCTTTTTGGCTCTCCTCCGGAAGAGTTGGAGGGCTTGGCCTTCGTGTTAATTGCTGGTGGATGATGGTGGTCTTCTTTCTCCTTGTCTTTCTTAGGTGGAAGAGTTGGGGTATTCTTCTTTGGTACTTGCTCTTCTACGGTGGCTTCACTAATCGGGGAGGGCGCACGCTGCTTCTTTTTATGCGAGACTTTGGCGGGAGGGGGCGGGGGCGGTGGTTCCTGGACTGGTGCGGGAAGCATCTCGGTGTCTTCGGTTTCCACGGCAGGCTTCGTGGGCTCCTTCTTTGCATGGGATTTGCTTGCTTGTAGTGGCGGAGGGGGAGGCGGCTGTGGCGGCGCGACTGCGGGCGCAGACGTAGGTGCCGCTGCAGTGAACGGAGTGGCGGGGTTGAGCGGTGATGCGACATTTAAAGTTGCTGTGAGTGGTTGAATATGCGGGAGGGGTATATTGGGGGGACCAAGTAGGGGAGAGTTGGTTGCAGATGCGGTCGGAGTTTGCGCGGTCCTGCTATGGGTATATTAGCTCTTGTCGAAGTGGGGGCCATAGCTCGGCGGGGAAAGCAGCAGAAGGAATGAGGAAACAGAAGTGAGCGATACAATGCAATACAAATGGGCCAGCGGCGAGAACAGGAGCAAAATTCAAAGGGGACAAAAAAGCGGAGTACAGGAGATTGAGATGAGAGAGGATAAACGAGTGATGAATGGATATTGATGATGAATGATGGATGATGGATGGATGTAATATGTGTAACCACCCCTACCTCTCCGCCTCCGCCTGCTATCTGAATGAATCGGAAACTCATCTCATGCCCCGTCCAATAACTCAAGGAAATTCAAAAACAAAAAGAACGACATGCGAAAAGATGCAATGCGATATCTCCCAACTCACTGACGCCTTACCAATCAATCACCGCAGCCTTACGCAGAGAAACAGTAGTAATACAATAGCCGAAGACAAATCACCAAAAACAAAAGCAAAAACACCATTAGGAGGATATCAAACTGTGACCAGCCAGCCAGCAAAACTCCCGCAAACTATGACACAAACACCAAACGCAAAGGGGTAGATAGCAGTAACGTAAAAAGACCAACGCAGCCCGCGCCAAATGTATGTATGTAAAACAAAATAGAGCAAGATGAAAGACTCGGACGAGGGTAGTATTTACCTTCTTGGAGCCCTCTGCGCTGCATTCTTCACCTTCTTCGGCACTGGTGTGCTCGCCCTTGGGCTGGCAGTACCCTTAGCAGCCGCCGCCTTCTCTCTCTCCTCCTTAGTTGCCGCCGTCTTTCTCTTCTTCGCCTGCTGTTGTTGTTGGGCTCCTGCCTGTTGATCCGCGATTCTCTTAGTACTACTAAGTGTCTCGTTGTCACCAGTCTTCCGCACCCTCTTCTTAACCGGCTCTTGTTCCTCCTGATGTTGATGGTGTGCATAGTGATGATGTGAGTTCTTCGTGTTGTTACCCCTTCCACCACCACCACCACCACCACCACCACCACCACCACCACCACCACCACGAACGTTACTCTCCATCTGCATCTGGTGAAGCCTCTCCTCCTGTTCCCTCCTTTCCCTCTCTTTCTCCCTAGCAATCTGTGCGGCGGTCCCTTTCTTCATCGGCTCCTTGTATGCCCAATGCTCCCGATTTCCTAGGCGGTATATCTCTGGGATCTCAACCTCTACGTAGGCAAACGCGTGTTCCACCCTTGCCAGATGTTTTTGCAGCGCCTCCACCGCCGTTGTGATAACATGAATCTTCTCGTCCTGCGTAACCAAGAGATCCGCAATCTGTCCTCGGATCTGGTGACACCTCGCCCTCCTAGTCTCGGAGGCACCGAGAATAGTATGGGCTGCTGCGCCTCCCGCGTTCGAAGCTTCGGCCGCTTCGCTCTTCTCCATTCCGGCGAGAATCTCCACCTGCGCCTGATTTGTGGCAAAAAGCGGGTCCGCGTCGCGCCGTCGCCGTAGCTCGTCAAGTTGCTTTAAAGACTCCATTGCAGCATCAAATTCGTAAGGGTCGCTGGCAGCCGGGAGGCGTTCCGCGGCATCGATGAGAGCGCGAAGATTCGCTTCGGGGAGACAAGCCTTCGCGTCGACTTCTCTGAGCAGTGTAAAGTGGCGGATGATTTCTGATGGGAGCGCATCAACGGCATCTGTGAAGGCGGTGAGAGCCGGGTAGAACTTAGCGGGTGGAAGGTGGTGAGCGGAGGGCTCAGTGCCGTTGGTGGTGAGTTTCGAGGTCGCGGGTTTTCGCGCTGTTCGGGCTTGTCGGAGGGGCTGCCGACGTGCTGTGGAAGGTCCCGCTACGGCGGGTGAGGGAAGCGGCGGTTTGGAAGCCATCTTGGTGGAAGCGTTGATTGGGATTCGTAGATAGATGGGTGAAAGGGGTCGGTGTTTGCTGTGAGTGAGTGGATTCAAAAGGTCATGCCCTTTGAAAACTTAGCAGCATAACAACAACGGTGAATACGATGAATGCCGATGGTGGTTGTGCGAAAGGATAGGAACTGAAAGTGAGACGCGAAAAGCGAAAAGATGAAGATGACAACACTGGGAATTGGAAAGGTAAGCTTGGACCACCGACGAATCAGCAGAGCCGCATGACCGCCATTAACCAATATCATCGTTTATAAATACACGCGTACCATGTCAGCAAACGAGCACTCTGAAACAGCAGCAGGTGAGGCTTTACGTGTAGTCCGAATTATTGTGATCAAGTTCCGTTATCCGAACTTCTAAGAGTCGTTGGAGTAAACATGCCACACTTTCAAGATTAAGACCCTGCGACTGTCAAACTTGCTGAGGCATCAACCACCTTCTGTATCTTCGTCCTGCATTGGCCGGTCCGGATCAAAGCTTTCCCAGCAAGGTCCCGTCCTAGATGATGATTATGACTAGTCGATTGGGATATATATACCTCGCAACAGTTCATCTCATGTGCTGCATATCCCGAATTCTTCACAGTTTGAATCCTTTCCAAACAGCTGAAAGAGGTTGTTAATGTTTTTTGATATTAGAGGTACTCGCGCTCGTGCTCCCGCCCCGGGGTATAGATCGGTACTGGAATCAGTTTTTGGACGTTCGATTTTGTGAAACTGTTACCTTGTACCCGCTCCCGACGCCGTCACAGCGGTACATCGGACGGATACCTCAAAATCTGACAAATCTGTATCGAGCCTTGAACCAAGACGCTCATGGAAAACTTTGATGCCTGCATCAACGACTGGAAGAATCCAACGAGTACTCTACTAGTACCACATCAAAGTTGATGAGGCTAACCCCATCATTGCTACTATCTTAAATGCTGTATTCAAAATTGAGACATTCAAAATGCGCAGATGGCAGAAAGGACTGGCATACCAAGGCTCGGCGTGAGCTAGAGCGTGTATACGGCACAGATTATTGTGGCCAACACGGGCCAGATGCCGAAACACATCAACAATGAGCACGAGACTCATTTTGAATTTTCCATTGGCCGCAATGGGGGTTTCCCCGCTGCAACAAGTGCTCATGATCACAGATCTTGAGATGGTTGGTTATACAAATGCCGAGATTTCGGCTTCTCAGAACTTCATTCAAGACAGCATTGGATCCGGAGCGGCAGTTATCTTGAAGAGGCGCCTGCCCACTCCAAGGCTCCCATCTCACCACGCTCTAACTGCCTGGTAACTCATTAGCTTTCGGCAGGATAGATTTTGGGTGACTTCCCGGGGAAAGTTGTTCTATAGCTGCGTTCTAGTGGGTCTAGCAGCATAGGTAGCTATTGGTCTAGTACTGTACCGAGCATTAAGGCCCGGATCGGCGCATGAATGACGTTTTGTGTGAGCTGAATTCGAACACTGTTGAAGACGGAGCGGAGGTCCAAAAGTAAGGTAAAAGAGGTTTAGCGAACGGTAAAAACAGCTGTAGTGCTTTTAGATATCAGGAATCAAAAACCCGGTACTGGGAAGAGACTCTGACACGCCACTTATTAACAAACCTCTGTATAGTACATCGGATTATTATGCGTGGGAGCTTCTGGGTATAAATATTTCAGTAAATGTGGTTACACCACGCGATCCGGGACTAAAGTAGACCTCCATAGCTACAGCAACTTTGTTAAAGACGGTTATAGGATAGCTGCTGTTAAGTAGCGTTAAGTATACACGAGGCTAGGGGTTGAAACCTTTGAACGTACTCTATATACTCAAGGCTTTGCTGTATACATGTAACGATTGTAATCTGATACTAATGATCAGATATTTCCTGTTAATTGGGCGGCTATATTGGACGATGATCATGATAAGATTCAGAGACTGCGGGGGATGGATCAGAAATGATAGTCACCACGTGCACTTTGAGAACAAGCTTAAGAGACAAACGTGCCATTGAGTTTTGGTCTAGAAGCACACGCTCCACCTTCAACAGTAAAGCTTGGGAAATAGACGAATAGGAGCATTTCCATCATCTACTCGCTACAGACGTTTAGGTTCCAGCGTGGCAAAGGCTTTACTACTTGATATCACCTCCAAAATTACTGGTTCGTGTAAGTTTCAGTCACCCCGCATGTTTTGGTTCTAAATGCCTGCCCGGAGTACCCTCCGAAAATGGCAATTTTCAACCTCATCGCATGAACTCCCGTCAATAGTCACTGGCTGTTCTCCGCGTTCTGTTTTGGCGATAATAACACCATGTATGAATTGGTGGTTCAGACTCTTCCGATAGCAAGCCGATTCGGTTGCTCCAGATACTTTTATCTCTAGCTGCTTGTATCATGCAACTGCCTTGCTGCTGCCCCAATAAATCTGGAAGAGTGGCACAAGTACCCAGGTGAGAAGTACCGGTAGTATTGTAGAGCGGTGGTATTATTGGGCACATGCTGGAAACAAGTGCTCTATAATGCATGCTCAGATATAACTTTTAGGCAAATTCCTTGTCTCGTCTCAACCATGGTACCAGAGGCTGGGGATGAGACAAGCAAACTATTACGCCATTGTATCGGGCGGTACTTGCTTCGTTCGTTCGTTATGTAGGCTCCGGATTCCCTCTTGCATGTCTTTCTCCCAATAGATTTTTTTTCCCGACTACTCTTGCCTTGTGGGCTCATCCGTCTAGGTTTCCAGTGCAGCAATACCGAATTTAGCATAAAGCCGGGGTTGAAGCAAGCTGTTGCATTATCGATGTGTTATTCTCGAAACTCCTAGTGGAAGAAAAGGTTGTGTTGATATCCATACTATTTTATAGTGGGTGGTCTGGGAAGAGATGAAGAAACGGAAGTTTATATACTGATGCGGTGGTCACGAGGGTGATATCGTTGGCAACCAAATTATCAAAGGTGAGCATCGGAGGCAGGAATAGTGACTACATATTCAGACCCACCGAGAACATCATTTGCGGGAAAAAAACTTGATTTTCCGCCGAGAACTGCAGTTATCTACGGGGTACATACCTACCCACACACAGCACACTTGATCTGGACAATCCAGTACTCTCAATAAGCACCCGGCGATATGGATTAAGACAAGGCCATTGCATCCTGTTTTCAAAAGTACATATATCCTCTTTATCCTAACCCCAGAACCATCACCCCAGGTCAATTATCCTAACAGACCAACCCGCTGGTGGCAACAATGAAAAACATCCACTGAGTAACTCCCTTAGAATACAAGAGGGAGAAAGCTTGCCTTCGCCAAACCAAGTACAATAACAATTGTGGAAAGAAAAACCAAGGGGAGGGGAACTTATCACCACCATCAGCAGTACAGACAACACGTAAACACGTTACCCGATCTATCGTCGTCATCAAATCATCCGATCCAGTCCAACCCCACGCAGTGAGCATCTACTCACAGCACTTCACTTCTTTCGCACTCCCCATATCGATCTCTTGGCCTTCACCTCAGGAGACACCTAGTCCACCTTTGCATTTGCCAAGATTCTTGCCGTGTTGCTGGTAAGGTTGTTTGTCAACCTGATGTTCGTCTGCGAGTATTTTTTTGTGTGTTTCAACTTCTTACGGGCCACCATCACCGGTACGGAGCTTTTAGCTACCAAATAGTTGGAGAAGCTACCCAAGAGAACACTGTATTGATAATGTCAGCCATGCTTTCAATCTCTCCCCCGTCATAGAGGAAACTTGCCCTTTCAGAGCACTTCTGCCCCTAGATCCTAGGACCACTAGTGTTGGCTCAACAAGATCAATCTGTATTATAAGTCAGTAAGCGGCAATAGCAAAGAAGGTAAGTGTACATACGATTTCAGTCAAAAGGTGCTTCGGGCTTTTACAATGAATAACCTCAACAACCACCTTGACCTGCAACCTCGTCTTCTTCAGAAGTTTCGTGATCAATCCCGTGATAGCCTCTGCAGCAACATATCTCTCTCTTTCCGCCTTTGTTCTTTCCCTGCTTCTTTCTACACCCACTTCCTTGAGAGGACTGCTGGTACCAGGCGTATGGATATAGCCAGGCAGGCCAGGAGGTGGAGTTAAATTGCTGACTGCCACAGCTTGAGAGTGTTCGCTGACCTCCATAAGAGCCTCGCCTATCGAGCTCTCCGATACTGGCTTAGACCCATCCTCGATCGTATCCTGGTCCACCGCACATATTGCAAGCAACGTATCGCCATCTCGTAGAACTGTACCGATAGTCCATTCCATAGCATACTGTGCTTCAGATGAAAGGTCTGTAGCCACAAGGTATTTTCTAGTGCGCTTACTCTGCTTCTGGATCGTATCGTAATCCCCGCGCAGGATAGTGCGTATTACCCGGTGGGTTTCTGGCGATGAGAGAATGGGTGATAGCGATGTTTCCATGCGTTGGGCTCGGCGGATGTCAAGATCGTCCGCTTCCTGGTCCGAGGATACGGGGGTACTTGTTTGTGAGGGTAAATCAAAGTTGGTGCTCGGATGTACTCCGGATCGGCGGATTATGGTAGGCGACAAGCCGCCCTGAGAAGATGGTGTAACAGATATTGATGGTAATAGGGAACGCACACTGTACTTCGATGACGAAGATACTTGCTTGCCTGTACACCGTCAGTATTTGTAACCACAGTAAAAGGAAAATTGACATACGCTCTTCCTCGGCAGCTGCAAGCAAGCTCATAGTCTTTTTTTTCTTTCCGGCAGCACCCTTCCCTTTCCTAACATTCTTCTTCCCCTTCTTTTTTTTCTTTCCGCCACCGGGGTCCACTCCAACAATTGTTTCCCTCTCGCTACTATTCCCCCTACTTCCTGCTTCAGACGCCAAATCAATCAGAGAACGAGAGACTCCTCCCCTTGTTCCGGACCGCCCCCGGTACTCTTCATCGCTAAACGATTCATTGCTGTCATCGTCCGAAGATTCTGGATCCGAAGAATCCATCATGGCGCATTCATCCATTTCGATATCTTTTTGTAGTCTTACGCCTCCATCTTTCGTTATGCTCTCTCCCGTGCCAGCTCGCACGGTATCACCCTGCTTGTCCACCACTGGTCTTCTCTCTGGCAACATCGCTAGGGCACCTCCAGAAGCTGCCAAAGCATCATCATTAAGCTTCGCGTAAGCACGATCCATGTCAATCATGGATCCAGACTCGGTCATGATCAAGTGGGATTCAGGTATAGGCGGTGGCGAGGCCATTCTTCCCCCCACAGAAGCTCTAGGGGATGAAGCACGGCCATGTTGGAAAGCAGGTTGTCCAAGTGGAGACTTAGAGCGTTGTGGGAACAGGCTTGGATCGAGCATCGAAGACGGCTGCGAAGAAGTCCGTTTTTTAACCCCCGACCCACTGACGGAAGGAAACATAGAGAAATCGTAAGCCATATTAGGAGCATACGTTGGAGAAAGGCCGCCCCTTCCCAGCCTTCGGGGCGCGCCATTGCTATCCGAGCGTGTGCGATAAAGACCGTTCGACGGACTACCGGTATCGATGGGACTCGAACGTCCGCTGCCCGTTGGGGTCGCAATGCGAGGCGGTGGACCTGCTACTGCATCGATCAGGGAGCTGACTGGACGTTGCGGCGAGGTAGTCCGGGCCAGAGGCGAATAAGAGTGTCGTGGAGAGGCAGGGGTTGATTTGGTACCCGATGAATGAGGTGATCTGCGTTGCGGTCGTTCCAGTAGCTTCAGGATCTCGAGACGCTCCTCTTCGAGGGCTGATTCGAGCGACATTGGGGGGCGATATTGTTTATGCCAGCGGGTATAATGGCGGAGGTAACAGGGTAACAGGTGCCTGTAGGTAATGGAACCCGCAGTTCGATGAGTTGCTGTAAGGGTGACGGAAGTGGGGTGATTCCGAAGGGCGAAGGGCGATGGAAAGCACGACTCGTATTTGCAAGTAGAGATGAGAAGCTACGTTTGATGGTGGACAGAGTCGGAGTCAGAGAGAGGTAAGGTGTAAGGTGTAAGGTGTAAGACGGTGTAGTGGTGCTGGTGGTAGCAGTGTTGGTTTGGAGTTTGTCGGGTGGACGAGCTAATGGAGGTGGCCGTGGAGACATGACCGAGCCCTATCCAAGCACCCAGCAGCAGCTGCGACAAGGAACTTGCCTACCAAGAAAAACAAAGCAAACAAGCACTTTACAGTATCAACCAACTTCCGTCGACCGTCTCCCCCCCTTAAAGGAATGACACTGCCGAACGAACGAGTCTGCAGTTTGGCAACAACTTAATATATGCTCATGCTCTCCACGCATTGACTCTACTCTCTATCTCCGTGCTAATATGCAGCTGTAGAGCAGGCTTTTGCGGAAATTGGAGCGCGAGTTAGAATTCAGACGGAGCCTCGCCTAAATCCTACGACTTTACACATGCATAACATATGATCCTCCATCATCTTTTCAGCAGCAGATCAAGAGGGCGTCCTCAAACCAAGTAAACCCCCTCATCCGACCTCTTGGCTACATCTTAAGGCCAAGCATATTGAGGCTATGCATAACAATACCCGTTATTTTATTGCAGCTGAATGGTTTGAATAGGCGGCGATGGTTATGGCCGCTCCAAGAGGTATATAAACGCGGTCAGAAGTTGGCAATGAATGGGTTGTGCGCATTTGCACGCACCAATTTCTGGGCCGCCGTCACACACACCGCCAAAGAGGGTGCGCGTAAAGTCAAATCATTGGCTGACAGCTCAGAAGAAGTCATAGCCGAAGGGCCTTGTCTACTCTAGTGTTCCGGTTTCCCATGGGCATGGAACGTGGGAACGTCACTCAGAAATGGGGTGTCTCCCCGCCATGGCGACATTTCCTTCAGTACAAGCCTTTCCCCTCCGTTTCATATAGCATGCACAAACGGGAGCGCGGGAATATCTATCACGGTCACAGGCACCGGTTGACGCAGGTTACGTACAAACCTTGGCCTCTCAATGATGAAAATGCAACATTTGCCCTTTGTCGATGTGCGAGTGCCCAGCCTGACTTGGCTGAAGCGGCGGGCTGGGCTGAGGTTACAATTGCCTTTTCGGATAGATATCGGGAACGGTCGGAGATCGATATCTTCTCCCAGCCTTCTCAGTGATGACCGCACCGGCATATGATGGGATTTCGGCAGTTGGGATGAAAGCCAGGTTGCTCTCTGGCACACCAGGTATTATTTATTTGTATCCAGCCTGCACCTCGCCTCGCCAGGGCAAGGGCTACACTTCGAAAATGATAACGGCGGATAACCCAACGAACGAAGTGATCGAGTGTCTCGATGTCTTTTCTTTAAAGAGCTCACGGATGTAACGGTTCATCCTCACATCCTTATTGGTGTGGACATGGGAGCTCTTGAAGCTGGGTCTATTCCGGCTTAGATATTTGGCTCTAGCGGGGTGCTATTGTCATTCCACGCCTGGTACCTCCGCACTCCCGCATTCCATCATCACCTTGGCAGCACATTTTCGATTCCCGGTACGTTCGGCGATCGAAGGGTGTGGGGAAGTTACAAAACTCCAGGAAGGAGGGAAGGAGTGCGAATGGCCGATTGTATGTACTTGTAGATACTGGTCCCACTAGTACGTACCCGTAAACATCGAGAGGATGGGAATTGTGTACCACTTATGGGAATCGCCTCAACATGGATACGGCCAGCTGGAGGCCGCACCTAATGGAGTGCTTCGGATTCATATTTTCCCCAAAAGGGTAATTTTGGCCCCTCTTTTCGGACTTCTGACGCCGCTTCTCAATTTCTTGTCACCTGGTCAGTCACTCAGAATTCGAAGTAATGCGCCACCCCTATAAACACGCATCCCTGTGTCCACCCAGGTAATCTAAAGATGGGGGGGTTTGACAACGGCTCTCTGTTTAGGAATGCCAGTCACACCGCAGTTATTGGGCATAACCTAACTTGCGTCCATCTGGAGCATTCTGTTAAATTTTACGGAGTAATATACTCTACTCTACATTTTGTGTACCACAGGTACCTAGCTATATATGGGACATAAAAATGACCCGAGTTACGAGGTGCGATGGTATTAAGGCGACAGGCTCTCCAAGCAGCAAACCAGGAGGCAACTACCGTATTTAACATTAAGGTTGATGAGCATCATGATGCTTGATGTTTTGTTTTCTCTCGATGCATCTGCAGCATGCAAATGAACCGTCATTGGTCTCTTCTCTAACCCTGTAATGCATGATAATCTGATTGAGGGCGCCCGGCTCACACTGCCCGCACCTCAAGTTCAGAGCGCCAAGAAACGTTGTACTGTTGCTCAGGAACATCATATTCACCAATTGGGCAAACATATCGCATTTTAGTGATATGCTATTTTGGGCATTATGCTAGAGAGTAATGGGTAAGTGGCATACCTTGGGGCTCGCTAACGTACGTTGGCGTATGCAGTCGTACGCCACGATTATATTATCCGAGTTATGCTGTGTTAGCAGTGTTACATGCAATTTCCCTATACATCAATGTATATGTACCACCATAAACTCGAGTACCTGCTAGTACGCAGACGTACGTCAAGTCACATTCGCACTCTCAATTGAAATCACTCGCATATGGCTGCGGAGACTGAGGGGCCGATCTTCGCTATCTCTCCGCTGCGATGAGTGACTGCTAATGTTGCAAAATCGGCAGGATTGGGTAACAAGCGTTCGTAATGTGCCGCCATCATAATATACTCTACTACATACGTAATGGTGTTCAAGTTACGTCCAGAATCGAGTCCTATGCTCCTGGTACTTGCTTTCGTAAGTTCCAAAGCCACCTTTTCTGGTCTCCTCCAACGTCGGTGGTGGATACATTATTATTTTCTTGATTCCGGCTAGCACATCTCTGGCGTTTGGCGTTCTCGAAAGCCAGAATCGGAACTTGTGATTGGGAGTGAGAAGGTCGAATGACATCTGAACCATGTTATACTGATATGCATAGTTCTGCACTCCAGTAAGTATCCTTCTTTATTTTTTGACATTCAGGCAGTCTTTCAAGTGACAAGAACTACTTGGCTAATTGACCTAATCGAAATGGGCTGGTGGAGTCCCGAAAATTCCTCCGATTCTCACCAGCTAATGCAGAACATGTACACTAACATTATCTGCCGGATTCTAACACATCCTATGCCTATATTGACGTAGTATTATCAACTCCCCGATGCTGTAAGGCCCAGGATTTCTGCAGGAAACCGAGACCGCGTTACACACGGGATCGATCATCACGGACGAGCTTTGTATACATTAAACCTTATTTATCATGCAGATCGACAGTAGATGGAAAATAGCTACAGATTGTTGGGTATAAAAGAGATTTGCGCTCATTCGTTACTACCAGATTTCATTGGTTCCAGGGACAAAGCTAAGTGGTTCGAAAGGGAAATATCGATTATGGAGGGGCGAACACAGAGCACTAACTCAAATTGCTGTAACCCGGGTATTTACCTGCCGGATCATCAGTTTATACCAATTGGCCAACGGATCTCCCGGCAGTTTGTCGCAAACACTTCGATCTCCCATATGCATAAAACCGGAACACTGCATACCCCGCCAAAGATTGAGGTACCTTATAACGTTTCTGGGATTGTGAGACAGTCGTACATCATGCATATGCTGGTAAACGTTTTGGGATAATCACTTCAACTGACATCTCCAAATCGAAGGCAGCTCGAACTGAACTGGACGGGCAAACCATAACTTTCTTTACCATACTTTCAAATTTGATCGAGACAGAGCACTTTTATGCGTGACCATTGGGATTGCCTTGGACTACTCTAGACTCACCGATGTGTGAAGCACAATGTTGAAACCTTGAGTTGTGTATATGCTCTGGAGTTTTGAAAACACCCAACTTTCCGAAAGGTGATACAGGACGAAGTGTATAAAAGGCGCCTGAAGCTCCTCGCCGACTGTGAATCCCTTCTTCAAACCAGCAAGTAAGAATTCAAATCTCACATCAATTTTGATCCACGATATATACCGATATGAAGTTTATCTACATCCTCTCTTTGGCAGCCGCCGCCGTTCTGGCCGTTCCGGCTCCTATGTGTTAGTTTCTCCCCACATACCCTCCCTTCCTCGCCAGCATACGTTACTAAATGCGTCTCTTCCCCGGTTCATAGCGCTCGAAATCAGTGTTCACGCCGAAAATGGCGGTGTTTCCCACCGCAACCTCATCTCTTCCAAAGATGACGATGATAAAATCTGCATCCTGCCCTACCAGGTGTGCGGGTTTGGTACTAAGCCCGAATACGAGTGCTGCCGCCCCTTAAAGTGCATCCAGATGTCTCCCAGCCCTTACTGGCAGTGCCTGTACAGAGGAGATGAAGAGTTAAAGAAGCAGAAGAAGGGGAAGGAAACAACGAAGTCGGTGAGTTACATTAAACAATCACCCAGTTCCGCCGTTACCATGGGGCGTTTACTAACCTGATACAACATCAAGGTCTCCACGAAGTCCCTCATCTCTAATCAAGACTGCCAACCGGGCGCTATATGCGGCAGAGTAGGCTGGGATGATGATAAGGAACAAAAATGCTGTGGGGACTTGGTGTGCACGCCTTTGGGCTTTGTCAAGATCTGTATACCGAAACAAGAAGACCAGCAAGCCAAGAAAGGGGTATCGGTATGGACCGTAGCTGCTAATTGCTCCCCAAAATCACCATGACTAACAAGTGCATACGCCTCATACAGTCAGTCAAGACTCCTGTCGCCGTTAAAGATGAGGACGAAGAGTGTGTGAACCAGGGTTCGCTATGTGGCTGGTATGGCAAGCAGGATTATAAATGCTGTGGCTCCAGCAAGTGCGTGCCGCTAAATAGAGGCGCGATGGTGTGCTTGGTACTCCCTGGCGACGACGACTACTTCAATTCTAAGAAGGTGGTGAGTTTTTTTACAATGGGAGAGTAGAGTGAAATGTGTATGGCTAATAATGCACAGGGTTTTTTCCGGCAATAATGAAAGATGCAGGCGACACTGACAAAGCGGTAGTATCTTGGTTCTGAGCTTTAACTGGCTTCTTCATCTGTTTTTAGATTAAATTGTGCGTTTATGTTGTAATCGACATCTCGGAGTGTACTGTATCCTTAACCTTAACCAATTTATTGCTCCCTGAGACTAAGGAAAAAAAACGAGTTTTGCTTGACATTGTGGCTGGCTTGAGCAATTGATAGGTTGTGAGAGTGTGTGGTTAGGGTTGGGTCTGGAGCTTTGGTTCAACCCAAATCTTCCGCAACGAAATGTGCTCATAATACCAGGAAAATAATCCAGCTGGCTGTGTTGCAAGTTATCCATATTCTATTCAGAAGAACTTTCAGAGCGGGGACGAATGTGTCCACTGAGTAGGACAGAAAAATCCATTCTCGACTAAAACTCTAGCCCCAGGCACATAGCTATATAGTTTCACTGACAAAATCACTACATCCAATGGTCTCAAGCTCTTAAGGTCGTCAATCCCTCAAACAAAATCCGGAATACCCGAAAAGTCTTAGGACATCCAGGCGAGTTTCGGCGGTTTGCCGTTAATCACATCAAATCGCAATGAATCATAACTACGACCATACGCATTGCTTCCCCGGGGGCTATTATTCTTGCAAGTTATAAACATACCCTATTCCACACTTTCCACCATCCCCATATCCGCCAAAATCCTAACCATCTCATCAACACATGCCGTAACCATAAGTTTCTCATGCAAACTCTTCCCTACATCACCTCCACCCCCGGGGCCTTCTCGGGGTCCCCTACTCCCCTTCTTCACATCCCCACCATGGTAGTGCGAGCAGGTGTCTTTATGGCGGTTCACTCCGAAGTTCGACGAAAAGCGTCTGTGGCATCTCTTACATCTGAATGGGCGGGTATGAGTTGAGATGTGTTCTCTAGATCGTTACCGTTATATTAGCATGTCCCGTTGATGCTGAGTGTAATCTGGAAGCGTACCTGACACGGCACATGTAGGGGAACTTCTTGTCTTTGCATTTGGGGTGTTTTGAAGGGTTGGAGGCATAGAAAGGGCAGCCGAGGTTCCGCGGTATTGAAGTTGGTGATTCTGGGGCAGGGCTATCGTCGATGATGCTTGGTTCGGGTGTTTGGTGGTGGTGGATCGTGGCTGGATTGATGAAGATGTCGAGTTCGTAGGTTTCAGCGGTTGGTAGTTCTTCAAGATGCAGTACTGAATTCGAAGTGTTAAGGTATCCGAAACCAAGGTTCTCAAGCTCTTCGTAAAACATCGGTTGAGTCATAATGGTCAGAGGAAGTTGTGGATTTCGAACTTATTGACATACCACGAATTCCCAGCAAAGTTGAGGGTTTAAATGGATGCTCTGTGTCAACTGTGCGCACTGATTTACTTGGGCGTATTTGTTTTGCTTCCTTTTCTCGAGAAGTTGGGTTCGCCGTCTGACAACATTGATCCATAGTCTACAACGATCCACTAGAAGATCGAGACTAAGTAGGTAATACGGCAGAACCCGAAGAACGATCCTACATATGCAGATAGAGTACAGACCACCTAGAGTAGCCCCCCCCTGCAAAAGCACTGGATGGTTGTCTCCTACTGCAGCTAGGTATTGAAGGGGTAATACCGGCCATGCTTCTAGAATACAGATCTATTCTCTCTCGGGCTTCTATCCAACGTCTCGGGCTTCTCTCCTACCAATGGTGTTGTTCACCAGTGCATCCCCCAAAACTCGCAGTCAAGCGTACGTAAGATTCGCGAATTATTAACATGGGTTGGTTGGAGGAGTGCGCACAATTGTCGGTCGGCCGGGTTGAAGTGTAACCACGAAGAACGAGGCAGCATAAACCGTCGTCTGGAGTGGAAGGTGCATTCCCCGCACTTGGGTATGGACGACGAAACCGGGAGTGTTCATGCCCTACCTATGGGAATTCGTATGGATCGAGCCTAGAACACTTCCGACTTTCCACACCCGAGTACTCTACATATCCTGGCCCTTCCCGGTCATGACGTTCCGCGTGCATGTGTATGGCACGATTCGTTAGGCTCAGATTCCGCAGCTGGCGCATGAAAACCATGATATCTGTGGCCACTGATTCGACATACACAAAGAAGAACGCCGTTTAATTTCGCCAACGCAGTAGGAGCGGTGTTGAGTTTCGTTTGGAGAGTTTTATGGTGGATACTCTGCTAACTAACCCTGGAGTACTGCGTTCGCGTCGAGTTGCATCTTCTGTAACCACAGCCTTATGTGCTCTTTGCGGATGGTTGCAGAGTGGTCGCTCTGAAGTCCGATGAGTTGGGATATGTCGATATCCCGTCCCAAGATCCCTCGTTCGTATAATTCTATGCGTGCCAAGTTATCTTCTGATGAACGGGGGGCCTGAAGGTATTGGACTTACTGGCCTACATTGAATTAAGACTTTTGCCACATGTCAGGATCATCACATGCACTCCACCTCCAGGTTGCGCTACACGTAAGCTAGGATGCGGTATAGTAGTCTCCAACGAGTGATTAGGATTGACTTTCAAGGCTGCGCTGAAGACTGGCGGGTTACTCAAAGCCTCTCATTGCCTTTGGGATAACCACGCGGCGCTTCGGTGTGCCGTATGTAAAATTTGGGACAACCTTGGTGGCGCTCTGGTAGACTAAAGTTGTACTCATGGGGCGGAGAATTGTAGTGAGCGTGCACACTACATATCGAGACACCATGGGCAGCAAATAGGGAAAACATGAGGTAAAATAGAGGGGCTTGTAATAGATCGAAAGAAATAAAGAAGAAATCCAAAGCAATTCGCTCCCATAACCGGTTAGCCATCAGTCGCTGGCACCTTGGACTGGATGGGTATACGTTAGAAATGACAGAAAATCCACGGAAGCCTCATAGATGCTTTTTACTCACCGACGATTTGGTAAATCATGCAGAGGCATTCGCAATAAATTTCCGAAGCCTTCCGTCAGCACCCCAAAGCCACCCCGAAGCCTTGCTGTGCAAATCCCTTCTACGAGGCTTTTGTGATTTGCCGTTTCATCTCAAAGGTATCTACCGAGCCGTCTGACGCGTACGTCCTAAACCAATAGTATACTGGTATTCATGAGACGAGTATTTTTGAGTGATTGTGGCAAGGTGCTTTTGCTGGTGGATCGTATGAGACAAACACTCCAACGTGTGTTGATGACTGTCTATTTGACCTTCGGGAACTGTTCCACACGTCAGTCCCCTCGCTAATGTCAGCGTGAATCTGTGACGGTCTTACTCTCACCGCTGGGTTCGATATCGGGCACCAATTACGACTCGATGATCCTCCTTTCTATGCGGCTAATATCCTGGACGTCGGGATCCATTCGTAGACTTCGCCCCCGTCGTTGGGAATTTGGATGCGGAGGGAAGTTCAGTGGCATGGTTGTTTGTCGCTACCGAACGAAGTAGGTATTGACGAAACCGGTCAGAAGTGATACCTTGATAGACAGGACTCAATACCAAAAAGCTCTCTTGCGAAGGAGTGGTCGGGTAGTAACCCCTAATCTAAAGAACGGCGTCAAACGCTATTCTGGTCGCCTATAAGGCCGGACGATCATGGACTTTCGCTTTTAGCGCTTCGCTCGTTAAATTCGAAAAAGTCTGGGCACAGGAATGTAAGTATCAATTCCCACGATCTTGAAAAGCCTGGAGCTGCTATATGAAAAAAATGCGAGCTTTTAACGGTGGACGCAAGTCGGTTAGTCTATTGGGTCCCGGATAAACGGGTTTAAATTGTCGTTGTACGCGTAGAGTTTCGATTTGCGTCTGTTTGTTTCTTGCCAAACTCCCTCCAAACTGTCTGCAGCAACATATTTTTTTTACCACACCGGAGAATGCTAAAGTTTTTGTCATCTCCTTCTGGTTCTCGTTCCCTGATCCCCCACCGGCCCACCGGCAGCCAACTCCACCCATATCTTCGCTAACGCCAAGGTATCTGGCGTCGCAAGGATAGCAATGCTTCGCGCAAGCGCATGCGAGTTGCGGGCCCAGCCGAGCTGAACGATAAACATTCAACCCAGCGTACGCAGCGCTTGGTAAATCAATGTTGAGACATGGAGATGCAAGTGCTTATAAGTAGGTACAGACGTATCCACGGAACGATTAGGTGTGTTGTCTGGCGCCAAGTACGAAGTTGGGTTAGCTAGACGGAGAAGAGGGCATTGACCCTCTTGCATCTTCCTAATAGAGTACCTTTCCCCCCACTTCAACCTTCAATCATCGATACATTCTACAGTACACTTGGTTCACCGGACGGCGAAGAAGAACCTAGTCGCTCGCTCGGAAAGACGAGATCCCGGGGGTATATATAACAGACCAACCCAAACGAAACGCAGAACCTAAACCCGGTATGTCTGCCTCCCATCTCTGAAGGAATATATGGCAGTTGCTAAACCCAAGACAGAAGGAAAAATACAAAGCCAAACCCTGCAAACCCATCACCATAACTCCAACGATATCCTCAACGCCTAAACACTGGCTGTTTCATCAACCTGCAGCCTCTTCAACTCCCTCGTACCCTCTGAAAACAAAAACGCGCCCGGAACGACAACGCACGCCAATACAGCCTGCAACGTCAGAGCATTCTTCATATCCCCGTTCTTGGTCTTCATGGCGTCCATCCCGAGTAGCATTACCGCACCAATAAACTGCCCTCCACACCACAACAAACTACTCGTCCACTCCGGCGCAGCGGGATACGTGAACTCCACAGCCAACTCCAGCGCCAGTGGCATCAAACAGAAGCTGGTACCGCCCAAGATTGCCGCAACTGCAAACGGTCCTGCCAACATGCCGTCTTTTGGTGCAAATACAAAGGCCACAAAGCATGCCCCGATGATGGGAACACAGATCTTAACCGCCAGGAAGTACGAATGTGTGCGATCCACAATCGGAGATACGACTGCAGTGCTGATGAGTCCGGTGACGATAAGTAGTGCTCCGGTTATTCCAGCCTGATCTGCAGTGTATCCCTGAGGCATCATAATTTGGTTTAGCAAAGATGAGAAGGCGTTGAAGAGTCCGACGTAAATACTGAACATTGTCATCATGATCCAGAAGTTGCGGTTGCACTTGATTGCGCTGATGGTTTCTCTAAAGGTAGCCTTTGCTTGACTGCCACTCGCACTTGGTGGGGACGGAGGATGCGCTGGGAATCCAGCCCAAAGTAGCGATCCAACTGTGGCGATGATAGCAACAATTAGTACCATGTTTGGAATATCGGAGGCCTTGGTTGCAAGCATGGGGTCTATGAGTTGGGCCAGGGCTGCGCCGATTGGGTTCGAGAGAGATACGACGGCGGTGGCAGAAACACGCCCCCGCTGAGTGAACCAGAGGTCGCTGTAGTGTGGGGCGGCGTTCAGAAAAAACGGCTGACTGAAGCCCATCAAGATCTGGCCAAACATGGTAGCGCCATATGACTGGCACTTGGTTCCTCCATAACGAATCCAACTTCCGGCAAGGACAAGCGATGAGGCGAGGAGGAGAGTTGGCTTGATTGAGTATCGCCCGAGAAGGTGAACCACGGCGCTGCGGCTTGTTAGTACTTTGAGCGCTTGACGTGAGGGAAAAGACGAAAACGTACGGGGTTGCAACAATGTATGCGAAGAAAGTCACAGTACTGAGCCAGTTCACGGGCGTTTCCGAAGAGAGTTTGAACCACTCTGCCGTGTGGTTCGACACTGGAGCGAATGTGAGCCAGCCCCAGGACACAACAATATTCATCATCATCAACACGAGGATACCGATCCATCGTCGCTTGTACACACGGTACCGAACAGGACCAGAGGCGGCTGCTTCAGTGGCGGCGGTGGAGCGGAGTTCATGGGTGTCGACGAAGTTCTGGGTCTTTTCTTCGGAATCGCGTGCTGGAGAAAAGGCCATCTCGGTGGTTGATGACAACGACCGGAGCTGTCAAGTAGGCGGCCTTCTGGATCGGAAGGTGGAAGGGAAGCGCAACGGTCTGCCGGGAGAAGCTGGGATTAAGAAGTACGGAGTTCGTAAGTCCGACCTATAGAAAATAGGTTCCCCTCGGGCTTGTCTGTGATTCTGTGGGTGTAGATAGAGGGTACTGGCTACTGCAGTCTGAAGTAACATAACACATTTGAGTGGCTCGTGCATTGTTACGCCAACACCTTGCTCTTTGCCCCGAAAGCCTGATGGAGACGTTGTTATGGTTGGTCAGGGGCGAGGTTGGGTATCACAAGTGTAGCCCGGAAACATTTGCGGCTGATCTTCGGCATAGGTGTTACTCTACAGAATCGCATTCCGAAGATGGGCTTGGATGAAACCCCACATCGTTGAAATTTCTTTATAAATGACGCTCACCTCCAAAGCGAGTCATCAGGAAAACAACTTCGAGAAGCACTCACTGAGAGAGAAATACCAAGGCATTCCCAAATATATGGCTGAGTATGTCATACCCCTTCATGCAATAACCAACCTAATTAAGCGAATTGAATATGCTTGTCGATAAAGAAACGCTTTTGTGCTACCATGTCTGTCGTCCTGACGGATTTTGCCGTGTTCTGTTCTCAACAAGTATTCAGGACACAGTCGACAATTGTATCCATCATCTTTGGAGCACCGTCATCATCACTTTCCATAAACCCGTTGAGAGATTGAATGAGTTCCCTGAAATTAAGTATCAACTGACGTGGGAAGTGGAAATGAGGATATTAACGCCCCGGGCCCTTCAATAATGTCTTGTAAGTAATAATATATTTAACCTGTTCGCCTACCTATGCATGCACTCTATATATGAACTGGAAAGTACATAGAGGACGTTCCACGAGAACGTACCATAAGCACTACGCCTTGCGCCACTGGAATACTAAGGATCTTTTGTTGGTTATTTATCGACTTCCTCCAACACTAAGGTGTCTTCGTTGGGCAAGCTTCTTTTTTTTTTTTTCAGCTGCCGCGGCCGAGTTGCTGGAGAAGCATAGGTTATTGGCCTCGCGAAAAATTGTCTCAGAAGGCGGGGAAGTAATGTTTGTATGATAGTCAGAGACATCCTGTGATGCGCATCCGTCAGGCTTATTCCTGTGATAATCCCCAAAATGAGCGTGTCTAAAAATCTAACACCTTAATCATGCAACTCAAACAAAACCGGCCTAGCGCGTAAAATTAGAGTAGAATCCAGTCAGCAGCCAAGACTTGCTCCGAATTGTCGCACTCGCCCTCACAGGCTCACACCCAACACCAACTGGGGGGGTCATGCACACACACAGTCACAAAGCCCTCGCCTCATCCAGCAGCGTCCCTCTCGGGGCCAACGTCAAAGGTTCGTTCCCCCATGATGGTGAACCACAATCCGCCACAACACCCTTCGCTTGCTTCTTTCTTTTTTTGCGATTAGAATGTGACCTTATTGGAATTGGGCATGATCGCTAAACTTTTGTCGCGCGAATTGTCGTCGTCGTTGTCGACGTCGCTGTTCGCCACCCCCTCCTCGCCGCATGCGGGGGAGGGGGGGGGGACAGTGCGGTCTGTCGGTGACGATGACGACTGCGCAGATATTGCATGAATTGTAGATGAACGAGGAAGAGCTACGTCTACTGCGCATTGCGGTGGGCAACCTTGCCGACGATGACCACAATGCCGAACCCACACCTGCCATTGCAAATGCCCAATCCGCCGACACCGATATTGCAGACATTGGGAACCTACGCGATGAAGACCTCGACAGCCTGCTCTCGCAACTCCAAGAAGGTTTATCGCAGCAACCCGAACCTGTACCTGCAGCTACACCCATCCCACAAGATAACAGCAACAACGAGTTCCACTTCGACCCGGGACTTTTGGAGCAAATTGTGGATGCGCTCTCTCGAGGAGACGGTGCCACCGCAGTCAAGGGGGAAGACAGCAACTTCGCGATACAGCAGGCCTTTGAGACGTTTTCGCGTTCTGGCAATGATGACAACTCGCAGAATTCCACACCGACACCGGAGCCGCCAAATCATATGGTGCAGCAGCGGCAGGAACATGCCGGGATCTTGATTTCGAATGAGATATATCGGCAGCGGAATGGGAATGGGGATGTGCCGGAAGACGACGATCCCGAGAAAGCAGCAGAGAGAGAACGGGTACGCGAAGAAAACCGCGAACGCAAAAAACGATGGAGAGAGGTCAATCAAGATAGGAGTGAGTGACAATGATACTTCATTCGGTGTGATTGACCTCTGATGCCCTTTAGATAAGGACAACGATCTGCGCTGTCGCGTTACCAAGAGGGCCGCCCGACTTTATGGACAGCAGTCGAGTCCTGCGAAGTCAGCCTGGATTGCGTCAGAATTCAATAAGCGCAAGCAGAAGCGAGAGCAAAAGGAGAAGGCCAGGGGCGATGGCTCGAACTTATCCAATGTCTTCAACACGCAGCTGCGGGTGCTCAACGATTTCAGGTCCGGCGATGCGCAGCCACAGTTCACCATGGATGGCCTGGTGGATTTGATAATGAGAGCGCCACCGGAGGTTGTGACTGAGTTGCACAAAGTTGCTACTGAGATCTCAGGAGTTCAGCTACCTCTAGTTCCTGCCAACCACAACAACTTCGCAGCCAAACCTCCTCCACAACAGCCATCGCATCCCCCAACCCCGGTTATGCAGGACCAGGTCAACCCTACTCCCCAGCCTCCTGAACAAGGTCGGCCAGAGAGCTCGGATGCCACCACTCTGGAAGGCCTTCTCCAAGGGCTTGCCGCAGGGGGAGAAGTTCCCGAGGGGTTCGATTTGATATTAGCAGAGTTGGCCGGCGAGACAACGAAATCACCGACTCCGGAACCGGAACCCGCTGTCGAATCCCCTAAGCTTACACCAATAGAACCACCTCCCACCCCAGAGGGTATGGAAATCGACAGCAATTTCGATGAGATAAACGTTGATGAACTCCTCGCAGCCCTCGCGGCGGCTAATTCAGACCCAGACCTAGCTCAGGATGTGTTGGGAGACACCGTCATGAGTACGCAGGACTGCGACGACGACCGCCTGGAAGCTCTGAATGCGTTACTTGGATCAGATATGGGCGAAGGCACGGATTTCGACATGACGGAAGAGGCGCTAGAGAAAATCATTAATGATTGTGGCATTGATCTGTCAACTGCCGACGTCGGGGATTTGACTAATGCGCAACTCACCTCGATCGACGAGGCCCTGTCCCAGCACAACAAAGTGTCCCAGCACAACGAAGAAACTACCTTAGACATTCCTCCAGAGGTACTCGAGGGCATGTCGATAGAAGA
This sequence comes from Wilcoxina mikolae CBS 423.85, assembly GCA_014904905.1. Taxonomy (NCBI): domain Eukaryota; kingdom Fungi; phylum Ascomycota; class Pezizomycetes; order Pezizales; family Pyronemataceae; genus Wilcoxina; species Wilcoxina mikolae. The sequence goes on from MU122092.1 coordinate 1,570,120, forward strand.
AATCAATCAATTGTTGGGCGCTCTCAACAACGCTGAGGAGCCTGTTCCCGATGCCCCTCCTCCACCACCACCGCCGCCGCCCCAAGATCCGTCCGCGCACTACACCCCCGAAAATGTCGCGGCAATTCTCAAAGCCATCTTTGAAGGCATCACACCCCCACAACCACAGCCTATGAAACGACAACTGCCACCACCGTCGCCACCACCCCGCCCGATGTTTCAGTGTAGCGTTGATGTTCTCCGCCCGCCCACCTCCATTGAAGCCAAGAGACTTGTCCCGCTAAAGCCACCGCCGTATATGACTATGCCCCCCAGAACCAGTACCAGTATTGGTGCGGTACAGCTACCGATTCCGCTGCCTCCGAAACGGAAGACTGGGGAGGAGGAGAAGAAGATCAAGGCTATGGGATTCCCGCCGTTGATGGCGGGAATCAAGAGGAAGGCGGAATAGAGGGATCATTTACGAGATGCATGGAGCGCGGAGTTTGTCGGATTTTGTTTTTTTCACCTTGGCGTTATAACTTGAGTGTGGGGGCTTTTTTATCTTTGGGAGGCGTTAGGGCAGGCTCAAAAAGTTTTTTCATTTATTTCTTGATAGATATGTGGTTTTGTACCTTGTCGCAAAAACAGTTTGGATGTAAAATGACCTGTTGTTATTATGATGTAGAGTAGAGCACCTTCTGGATAGTATTTTGGGTGGTGGTGGGTGAAGTATGGAACAGGTGTCATGTTAGGTAGTACGAGTACATAGAGATGCGTACCATTCGCTGCAGAAATCTTGTATCCCCGCCCCTTCGCCATAAGGCAGCCCCCAGTATATGCACAGACGATCCAACAACCTGGGTTCCCGAATGTCTGGCTTTGTTGCCCACGAACTGCTGCCTTGACCGACCCACTGTCTACTACTACGCCTACACCAGCTCGACAGCACCGTAACGACAATAATGCCACTACTCAACAACCTGCTCCGTCCTCATCGCCGCGGTCATAGTAGCACCACCACCCCCGCAACTCCCACCGTCGCGCCATCCCCGCCGCCACCACCATCAACCCTCTCTGCGCTCCCGCCACTAGACATCGGCTCGCCAGACCTAGGCTCACCAGGACAATGGCTCGAAGCAAAAGCCGCGAGTGCTACTCCGGTTGCGCCGCCTCCTCCTCCTCCTCCTCCACCACCACCACCACTACCCCCAACGCCATCCACCGCAGCGACAGCAACCCCCGCACCTACATCCTCCCTCTTCTCGCGAACATCTTCACCCTACACCACGTTGTCGTCCGAGATTACACCGAAACCTACACCTCGCCCAGGCGCCAAGACTTCGAATAATATCATGTCGGCGGCCGGACACCCCTTGGGTGCACAGGCGGCGGCGGCGTTAGGCGCAGGAGGAGGTGGTGGGCCGCAATCGCATACGCACGTGCTTACCACCGAGAAACCGGAGAAGATTAAAGAAAGCAGGAAGGATAAACTGGGTCGGTTGAATCCAATGAGTTTGCTACGGAGAAAATCGAGCCAGAGAGATCTAGGATTGGATAAGGATAGACTTAGGACTACGATGGACTTGCCAGATAATTTTGATCCGGGGATTATTTACGGGACCAGGCATCCGGACTGGAGTAGTCATCCCAAGAGGGGGCCAGAGGAACAGAGGAGGAGTTTGAGTCCGGTGCCGATAGGCCCGAGTCGCGATGGAAAGTTACAGTTGATGCTGGATCCCGGGGATGGGGAGAATATTGATGCTAGGATTAGTTTTTCGATGTCTCCGGAGGAAGTGAGACACTCTCCGCCGCGGGTGGAGAAAGTATTGCCACCACCGCCGTCTCCGCCAGGTAGTCCGCCACCACCACCCCCGCCCCCACTCGTGAAGATTGAGACACTCAAGCCCGATTCCATGTTACCAGATACGCCAATCACGCCGGCAACTATAGTACCGCCGAAATCGCCAACACATTCTGTTGAAGGTGTGGATACGCCAATAACTGAAGGACGCCGTGGCGTAACATTGGTGGACCACCCGTTAGGCATCAACCAAGTCGTCAATTCCTCCCGCTTTAGTTTCGAGGGGAGTAGTAATGCTCCGAGTGCTGCAGCATCGATAAAGCAAAAAGATGATGACGACGATAGATCTTCGTTCGCAGATGGTAGTTTCCAGTTTGATCTTGATGACGATGGGGATGAGGATGATGGGTTTGCACGGGCCAATGAAGGGATATTTGAGCATGAAAATACCAACATTCCCGACCAGTACGACGCGCTCCAGGCTGCTGTTAGTGCAATGCAGCTGAGTATGGCACAAGAACAGCAAGGGATTGGAATGGCGGTATCGGACGATGTTGCAATCCGACCCCAGACTGGAGTAAGCTTTGGTGCGGATGTGGATTTGCCGTTTATGGATCCACAACCTCTGAAGCAACCCAAGGAAATCGTTCTAAATTCCAGGAAGCGACTCGCCAACCCGCGCGGCTTGGATTTCAGCGACGATGACTTGAACTTTATCGACGATGAGCAAGAGCTTGCGGGTTACGAGGATGATGACGATGATCTGTATTTCGACGATGGCGTCATCACACAGATGTCCCCCGAAGCACTGAGTCCTCAATCATTGACAATACAACCTCCCACCGAGGGAAATACCCCTGCATCGCCTCTTAAAGAAGACTCTCCCGGGACAGTTGGCCAAGATCAAAACGCAGTTGCCTTTGCTCCTCCCGAGCCCGGCTCCATAGCTGCCAACCGTCTCTCGATGGCCACAACCGGAATCTCATCCGGACTGATCCCCCAAGATGGCTCAATGGCCACGCAACCCGGCGGCCCAGCCCAGACATTTCCACCATTCCTGAACCCCATCGGCGGCGGCCTAGGATTCACCCAAGAACAACACCAATTCTACGCTCCCAACGTCAACGGCACTCTCCTCAACGGCATGGCACTAAGCTCCCTCACACACACCTTACAGCAACTCCAGCAACAACAACTATCTCTCGCCGGAGCCCCACAAAGCCCATCGGAAGGCTACGACTCAGACATCAACGAACGCCCCAACTTCGGCACAGACATGGGATTCGAAGACTTTGACTACGATGGCGACGACGACTACTTCGACGACGAAGCTATGGTTGCAGCCGCAAATGCAGAAGCACTAGCAAGTGACAGCGAAGGTTTTTACGGCTCCGAATTCGGCTTCTACCCCAGTACTGCAAACGGGGGGCTTTCCTACGCCGGTGGATTCTTTGGTGCTGCAGGCGCGAATGGTGACGTTCTACGATTACCAATTCGTCGACCATCCCTCACCCCCATCTCGGAGCGCTCAGAGAATAGCTACAGAAACAGCCTTGTCTCTCCCCTCCCTGGTTCCCAGAGCGGCTGGGGTTCTGCAGGGCCGTTATCACCGGGGAGTTGGGGTGCGGAGCAAGGCGAGGAACTAAGTCTTGGACAGCTACTACAGCTACGAAGGAACGCATGGGGCGGAAGTAACGGTAGCATCCGCAGCTCCGGAAGCGCCGGGGGTGGTTGTGGGAGTCCCGCGGCTGGAAGTCCAGTGGGGTGGCCAGCGGCTTTGGCAGCAGTGGGGATGGGAACACCAGCGGGGACTACTTCAAAGTTAGGTCCCGAAACGGAACAACAACAACAAATTATGTCCCCCTCGATCATGCACCCTGTTGTTTCTTCTCCGATGTCACCGGGTGGTCTTATGACTTCTGAGCAGTTACACCAGCATCTGCAGATGGGGGTTATGCCGTTACATTCTCCGCCGATACAGCCACCGCAACCGCCGGGAATAACGATGGGGTCGACACCGCCGGGGTTGCATCATGCTGGTGCGAAGGCGATGTTGCCGACGAAGGGGAGCTTTGAAGATCCTTTGGAGAAGAAGCAGGTGGAGACGTCGTGAATGAGGGGTGGGGGGGGGGTTAATTCTTTTTTGGACAGGAGTTATTTTGCTTTTTTTCTCTCATGTAATGAAATGCCCATTATGATGTATATGTATCTGTAGACCTTTGTTACGGTTTTTTGACGTTAACGTTTTCCTAGTCTTTTCTTCTTGGGAAGGCCTGGGTTGGCCGGTTGGGTTGGGTTTGGATATGGATGGCGTAGTATTGATTTTTTTTTTTTTTTTTTTTTTTGGGGGGGGGGGGGAATCGGATGGATGGACGGATGGATGGATGGGAAAGAGTAGAGTAAATACTTAAGTAACTACTAATAATTGCTCGTTGTGGTGTGTTTGTTTGTATTCCTGGAGGACGGACTGGAGATATAGAAAAACCTGAAAAAGCAATCCTTTTACATACCTCCAGTTTTTGTTTTTTGTTTTCGCACCAAATCCAATAAAAAAACTAGAGAGGTAGATACTAAATACTAGAAGTAAAAAAAAAAAAAGGGTATATATATATAACGACCGATCAGTTACCCAGACTCAACGCTCCAAAATAAACACACACACAAGTCCAAAGACAAGCAAAAACGCAAGACAACATCCAGAGCTAAGGGAAAGGGTCAATCGGTTAGTACTACAGAACGCTATCCCTCCACCGCTCCACCATCTCCCGCTGCTTATTATTCATTGCGATCTCCTGCGGCGTCAAAGGAGCAACTCCCCCACCTGCTGTTCCCCCCATAGCCATCGCACCGTACGTCATCCCGCCCGGCATCCCCGGCATCATCATCCCATTCATTGCCCCCATCCCCATGCCCCTGTTACCCCCAACGTGCATATTCCCCATACTCATCTGCGGCCTCAACATCGAGCCCCCGATTTGATGTACCAATCCTCCTCCTCCTCCCCCACCACCGCCACCACCAGTGTTGGGTCTAAGCATGGGCGTGCTCCTTCCCATCATCCCTCCTCCCAACCCTATACCCCCTCCATGCTGCCCGTGTAAGATGGTCGCCATACTAGCGCGTTTCCTGACCTCAGCTTGAACAGCCTTTGCCTCAACACTAAGTTTTCTCCTTTCCTCCTCATCTCTCAACCGTTTCCTGCGTTGAGCTAGTGTCTCCTCCTCCGGCGGCGGGGTGGCAGTAGAAGATCCAGCAGCAGGAGTAAAGCTAAGTTCCAAGCTTCCGTCACCAAATTTACTCTGCCTCTTCTCTTTCGTTTTGGTATCTTTCAAACGCTTCATGCGCTGCGCAAGCGTTTCCTCTTCCACCTCATCTTCAACTTCCAGTACCGGGATCTGCGGGATCTGTGGGGGAGATGTGGCGGAGTGTCCATTTTGCTGTCTGAGCCTCTCGCGGCGGCGAGATAGTGGCTCGGCATCCTCCATTTCCTTCTGCATGAGCAGCCCTAAAGGAACATCTTCATCCCTTCCTCCTCGGTGCATACCGCGCGACACGTGACCTTGGTGGTATAGAAGGCCTAAAGGTACATCCTCGTCGTCTTCGGCGCCTTCTTCCTCAGGTTCTTCCCAAGCTAGATGTGGTCGCTTTTGCCTTCTAGACCGCGCCTGGACTTGAGCTACCGCATCGAGTTCTAGGAGGGTACTGCGGATGCCGGAAGGGAAGGCTGAGGCGGCGGTGCGGGTTCGACTCTTTTGTTGCTGTTTTCGAGATTCCAGTTCCGCAAGGAGTGTGGTAGGTAATGTTTCCCCGCCAGGTCCCAATGGTGGGGTGTCATTATTGGTGGAAACTTCGAACGAATGGGAATTACGCAGCTGCTGCTGCTGTTGTGCTTCCCCACTACCACCACCATCCACTGACGAGCGCGGAGACTCGCCGGGATGCAGCATCACTGTCATTGCTACCGAATTGCGGTATTCATTTCTCATCGGCAGATGCGAGGTGCTTGAGGTGCCGGTCATCGGATGATCTGTAAACGCTGCAGCTGGTGCGTTCGCCGATGCGTCGAGAATTGAATCGAGGGTTGCAACAGCTGAAGACTCCTTAAGCTCCGGTGCGACAGAATGTGCCCCCGCAGACTGCATGCTGTCAAAAAACGCGGATGCACGTAGAGCAGGTGGTAATTTGGAGAGCCGCTGTTCGTCCAACTTTCGTGGTGGAGCAGGGTCTGGTTCAGCCGTCCCAGGGGAGGTCCTTGCATCATTGCTTTCACCCAAAAACACGGACCGCCTATTTCCGCTTTTGTCGTCGCCGGCGGCAACGTCGGATAGCACTTGTTGTGAGGCTCGTTTTTGAACTTTTGTGAGACGGTTACGAGCTTTCCCGTCCTTTGCCATTAGCGGAGGGAGATTGAGAACTGCTGGAACAGGTGCGGGATAGTAAACGAATCCAGAATCTCGTGAAGACTCGGATATAGACGTGCCTGCGCTTGCGTAGGAAGTTGGCCGCAGTTCTTGTTGTGGTCGAAGCTGGGAGTTATGAAGGTGGGACGAGTGTTCGGGATTGAAGTGATTTGCATGCGGAGGAGCTGTTACGGACAAAGGAGGAGGGGTGGCACCTTCGGGAGTGTAGTGTACACCGTCGAAATCCCGAAAAAAATCTCCACCAGCTAAATAAGACCCTTCCTGGTGTCCTGGTCTCAATGCAGGGTGAATATCCTCCTCTCGGTAGTCTTGATGGTGATCATTGGATGATGAGTGAGACCTGGGAGCCCCCCCGCTCAGGTCGGGTTTCTGTCCTTCCATACCTGCATTGTCACGTCTTTCCTGCCGCGTCTCTCCTGCAGCGCCAGCCGAGTCCCCAACTGAGACATGTTCCCAATGCCGATCCGTGCCACCGTCCAATTGGGTGCCCAGGTCGCCTTTCCAGTGGTTCGTAACGATCAAAGGTGATGTTGGTGTACTTCTGTCCACCAGCACTCCGGAATTCCCTATCCCAGCGCCTTCGTTCCCTCCACGCCCAAAGTATCGCGCGTCATCGTCAGCTTCCCCCGAAACCATTTCATATGAGTGCGCACTCCCGGCTCCATCGCGCGAGTCTAGCCTTTGTACCATCGAGAGAATGCTCGACATATCGAAAGCGCTACCGCCGCCACCTGTCGCATCGCTGTCACGGTGGAAGTCGAGTGATAACCGAGCGGGGATATGCGTGTGAGGCGGCGGCGGTGGTGGTGGAAGAGTCGGAGAGGAGGTTTGCGAAGAGGGGTCATCGTGATCTTTAGGCATGGTGGAGAGGTGAGGTGGAAGGAAAGGTGGGTCGTGCCCGACTTGGATGGTGGGGGTGGTGGTGCGAACAACGAGCGACGAGCGACGAGGGATGGAACGAAATAAGTAGGGCACCGGCAACAACGAAATCGACGATAACTCTACCAGCACTTATCCAAAAAGGGGTCGAAAGCTGTTTCTACTTCTGGCGGTTTCTCGGTCGCGAGGCGAACATGAAGATAACGGTGAAGGTAAGAGTGGGTGTCATCGTGAAGTTTAGCCCCTTGTCAACGATGATCTCCTTTATAGCCAAGGTTGGTAGAAGTAGAGTCGCCCCCCAACCTCAACCTCACGCCTTCTCCACTACCCGCCTAAAAGGGCACCTGCAGACCAACATCCTTCATTTATAACTACAATTATGTACGGTGCAATTCCCGATCCTGCATTTCCAAATTGATCACTTTATCTGGCTGCAGTCTCACGATGTCTGAATAATTATTAACGTTAACTGATACCTAGCAACGTCAAGTGCGACCCGAAAAGAAGAGCACATCAAATCCATTTTATTCGAAACGCCAGACAGCTACAAAGGAGAGGAACCAACATGCTTTGAAAATCGAAAACCCACGATCTTTGAAACTGATGACATGGAGGTATGAAAGACAGAATTGTACCATACCTAGGGTAAAAAAATATGATTGACATCATGATATCAGCCTGATTCTCAAATCTTTTATCTTTCATTTACAGCCAGTGCCCCCCATGCTGATTTAATTGTTAGCAAGCAACTCCACGATGTTCTGTTCGGCAGACTGGAGGTTCCAGTTATTACTATGGAGAATGTCCAAAATGACACGAGCATCAACCTGACGATATTTTTTCCTGAGATGCTTGATGGCAGTCTTTGTAGCCGGATTCATGAGATTGGTCATTATCTGCATGCGCTGGTCTGAAGTCCAATTTCCAGACTTCTGTGGGATTGAAACCGCGGGTGAAGGACTAAGGGAGGTGCGGGCGTTCAGATTAAGCTTTGTCTTCGGAGTCTCGCCATTTTTAACGCTCGCCTTCTGTGCCAATATTCTCTTGTGGGGAGGCGTGTTCTCTTTTCCTTCATGTTGCTTGGGTAGGGGACTCGGACTAGCACTGGGTCTAAGGCCGAGCGAACTGGCAAGAGATTTCAGACTGCCTTCTGCCTTTGAAAAATCCCTGCTTGGCCGTAAACGTCCAGCTCCCGCTTCTTGACTCCGATTTCCTTTGATAGAATTACCCTGGACCACCGAGAGAGCCCTCGCTTGCCCAACTTCGTCGGAACCGATACCACTGGTATCCCCGGTTTCCGCCCTTGGTTGCACACCCACCATCGGTTGGACTACATGCTTAGCCTGGACCTCTGCAGGTTGAACAGGTACGGCATTCTTGACGGGTTTGGCTTCAATGTGCTTGGCATCCTCCATGCCAGTTTTACCGGCAGCTTTAGCATTCTTCGTGGGTTCGGCTTCCGACGTAGGTTTGCCTTCGCTCATAGCCTTGACCTCTTCTGAACTTTTGACTTTTTGTGCAGACGGCGTTTCGAAATGACATTTGTTGTCTCTTTCCTGCTCAATTACGCCTGCTAGTTTCGCCTTACTGGTGCTGATGGTATCCTCCGCGGGCTGGGATTCTCTAGATGGGAACTCCATTGACTTGATTCCTCCCGCTGGATCGGTGGCTATCTTGGCAGACTCCATTCCAGGAACTTTCGTGTCTTCCCTAGCTTGCACTTCCATGGCCTTAGTTCCTTCCACAGGCATGGTTTCCTCCGGCTGACCGTTTGTTCCCGCAAATTCAATCTCATATTTATGCGTTTCCACTGTAATTCCCTCCGGTTTGGCTTCCTTGAAGAGCTTATACTCTGCCATTTTGGACGGCTTCTCCTTAGAATTTGCATCAGCTTCCTTCAAAGGCTTGATGATGTCGAGGGCGGTTTCGGGGGCGATCACCAGTTCGACTTTCTCACTGTTTGTGGGTTGCTTCGTAGACTGGTTTTCGACCGGCTCGGATCCAATTGCCCCCTTGGCAAGCTCGACTTCCTTTGCGGCCTTGTTTTCATCGGCTTGGGAGTGTTCCACGAACTTTGAATGCTCCGTAGACGTGTATGGCTCTGGTTTTTCCTCATTGATTGTGACCTTGAGGTCGCCAGAAGACACATGGTTAGCCTCCGTAAGATTGACTCTGTCGGCCACTGCAACGTTTCCTGTAGAGCCTGTTGCCCCCAAAGGATTGACAGGCATTTGTTGAGGTGGTCCCAATAATTTGCGGATTCGATCAAACGACATATAACTGCTGTCTTCTAAGTCCGTTCGCTCTCCGCTAGGCATTTTGAAAGCCAATGAACCAACCGGAGTATCGCTTGCCTCGGATTTGTGTTTGGTAGCCGTTTCGGGGTGGGTGGTGCTGGGGACATTACAGACTCCTTGATCCAAATGACAGCTGCTTCTGTCTGGCTCTCTACCAGGGGCCTGGGAAGCCTGTGAAGTGAGCGGAGCATCACTTTCCTCAGATTCGCATTTGATGGCAACTTCGGTGCTCATAGTATCAAGGATGACACCGACTTCTTGATCCAAGGCAGCCACATACTTCTCAACCTCATGACTCAATTTCATCTGCAATGCAATTGTAGCGGTTTTGCAATCCGGGTGATGGTCAAGGCCGATAATCCCTGGCTTTTTGATTCCCGACTCACCGAGAAGCCTGTTAACAGTTATGGAACCAAATGGTTTCCTCGGGATAGGTTGCAATACGGACTCGAGCAAAACGCGTAGCAGTGAACCAAGCAGAATAGAGTCACAACTAGCCAGCTTTTGAGGTGCTTTGCAGAGGGTAAATTGCTTGTAGATGACATCAAGATACTCTCCGGTTGTCTTGCCGATGTGGTAGATGGCATGGATACGTTTGACTTGTAGTTTGTCTGCGTGTGTGAGTTAGATAATGCTGGTGGAGCTATAGACGGACGGGTGTTCTGAATTAGAGGTTGAGGGAAGGGAAGGGTATGCTATGCGTTGGGAAGAGGAGAAGGAAGGGGGGGTGGGGTGGCACGGGTCTCAACCCCTCGGAGAACAAAGTAAGACAGGTTGCGTACCAATAATCTCCTTGTCGGCGGCAAATTTAAGTGCCTCGAGCTCATCGTATCCACTGACCCTCCAGATGGTCCTACCATGCTTGGCTATAATAGAGTCGATGATGACCTTGCGTTCGAAGGCCTTTCCAATCAGCAACCAACAGGCCCATGGCTCGTATTCACTGCCTCTCTTCTTCTCCAAGGTCGAGAGCCAAAGCTGAGGGTAAGAGCCTAGGGCCTCTGTGCATTCCCACTTCAGACACAGAGTAGCAATCTTGGCTACGTTCTCCGGGGTAATAAATTCCTCCGGAATTTGCGGATCAACACCGTGGAAGATCTTGATGAGGAATGTGACAGCCTCAGGGTCATCATTCCTGCTGAGATAGACACGAGGCGAGATTGCGTAGAGCTCTCCAAGAAACGAAGATGCCTGAGGCATAATCTTTTTCAAGATCTTGTAAGCAGGGTGTGGTGGAGGACAAAGGATAAGGCCATTTCCTTTTGGATCGAGAGGAATTGGCTTGAGAGTGTCCTTTTCTTCCATCGTGATACCTGTATTTCGGCTGGGTGTCGGCGGGTTGGGTGAAGAGGTGAGTTGCAAGAGGACGGAGACGATTGGGGGCACTATCTGCTGCAAAAGATCAAACAAGGAAAGAGTGTCGGCTGGTAGCAAGTATCAGTTTGACATTGTTGACAAGGACCGAATTGGGGTTTCACTTAGGGCATTAGGGTTTCTCGACGGTTCTACTTAGTACATACTTAAGTACCTGACCGCAGTTGCTGGTATTTACAAGTACTAAACATGTACCGAGATCTTACTTTCCCCATATATCCGCAGCATGGATTCTTTTGGGAGTTTGATCTGGTTCCTGGTGTTTAGACAAGACGATATGAATTGGTGGTACTCGGAATTTGAGACCACCGGCGATTTTTAGTAACCCCAACCCACAAAAGGCTTGTTCGGATGCCATTATTCGTCCGTTTGGCGCACATACCAGGAAGCGAGGCATGTTTGGCAGTTGTGGTACTAATGGAGATCAGAGTTTGTAGATACCTGGTACCATGCATGTAGTTTGTATTGTCGTCTCACGATGGATGCAAGTAGTTTTTTGCTGGCGCGTAGCCCGCCAGAGAAAAAAATGGCTGTATTGTCAGCTGATGGTTGCCTCTCGAGTCACGAAAAACTGATATTGATCCTTTGACTTGATGTTTGGCACTCTCTTCATTCACCAACTATAATCATATCAAACTTCAGCAACTATGCTCATGTCAAACTTTTGGCTTCCAACATTGGAAGGCAAACTCTCGGAGTCTCGGAGAATAGGCACATCCCGGAATCTGCTCACACCTAGATCACCTAGCTGGAAAGTCTGACCGAAGTTGATTGCGAGATTATTGATTGGTGGTTTAACTGACTGTGCGATGCCGAGGTTACACACACTGCGGCAGCTACCCGACGTCACATCGGGCGCTTGTGGTCTCCACGATTTTGCTTTTCCACAACCTCTCGGCCAAGGGAAAAGGAAGTGGACTTACTGCATCCGAGTGTCCATGCTGACGCCGTGCGGGTTTTTTGCGGGGGCAGGCCAGGTGAGATATTACGTAGTTGAAATTTGGAATGGGATGTGCTCGAGATGCACCCAAATGTTCAGAGGAAGCTGGAGGATGCAGACGTCTAACAGCCAAAGATATAATCGCTCAAAAGAGCTGTCGGAGAGGAAGGAGGATGTCGAGATGGAGAATGCCTGCAATAAATGGTTGAACCGAAGACCCCCGTTTCCCCGGCACGGGTAATAACCGATGCCGAACACTTTGCGTGGCTGACAACTGAAAGAGGCAAAATCGGGTTGTTGCTCAGCTTATTCAGCCCCTCCCCAGCAAATCCGCAGCTTCATTTTTTCCGAGCTGCCGGCCAAAGCCTCACAACAACTCTCGAACTCTCATTGGAGCGTATTCTCTCTCCCCTTGAACTCTGAAACCCTCCCCCTTCTACCTTACTTACTCCACCACCACAATATTACCACCACTCTCTCTCTTCGACACCACCATCGCAGTTAGTCGTCTGCTCACATCCAGAAGCACTGACCCACATCACCGCCATGCTACGGTCAACACTTCGGTCGTCGCGCCGGATGGGCGGCTCATTGCTGCATTTACCCTCTACCGCCAAACAGACTGCATCCCTCTCCACACGCCCCACAGTGTGCGGCTCATTATCAACATACCGAAAACCTCTCGCCGTACAAAAACGGCATTATGCCGTACCAGGCGTGGTATGTACCTTATACCTGGGTATTCACGGCGGGATGATTCGTAGGAGCGACAACACAAACGCCCAGATGCTAACCACCATACTACTCGCAGGACCCCAACGATGCCTTTCTTCAGGGCAACACCGCCAACTACATTGACGAAATGTATATGGCATGGAAAGAAGATCCTACGAGCGTCCACATTTCATGGCAGGTCTACTTCCGCAATATGGAAGGAAATGGCCCCGCTTCGCAAGCGTTCCAGGCACCACCGACGATCGTTCCGACCCCAACCGGCGGTATCCCTTCTATTGTGCCGGGTGCAAACCTTGGCGGTAACACCGACGTCACCAAGCATTTGAAGGTCCAACTTCTCGTCCGCGCCTACCAGGTCCGTGGACATCACAAAGCGAAGATTGATCCCCTCGGTATTCGCTCAGATACCCACTTAAGACAAGCTAGACCCCGCGAGTTGGAGTTGGATCACTACCAGTTTACCGAGAAAGATCTGGATAATGAATACACTCTTGGTCCTGGTATTTTGCCCAGATTCGCCACAGGCGGACGGGAAAAAATGACATTGCGCGAGATTGTGGCTGCCTGTGAACGCATCTACTGTGGATCTATTGGTATTGAGTACGTTCACATCCCGGATAGAGATCAATGCGACTGGATTAGGGAACGAGTCGAGATCCCTACACCATACAAGTACAGCCAAGATGAGAAGCGCCGGATTTTGGACCGTCTGATCTGGTCTTCTTCGTTCGAATCTTTCCTCTCCACAAAGTACCCCAATGACAAGCGATTTGGTCTAGAGGGTTGTGAGGCTTTGGTACCCGGAATGAAGGCGCTCATTGATCGCTCTGTGGATCACGGTATTAAGGATATCATCATTGGTATGCCCCATCGTGGTCGTCTCAATGTCCTGTCGAACGTCGTACGAAAGCCCAATGAGTCTATTTTCAACGAGTTCAGCGGAACCGCCGACGCGGGTGATGAAGGATCTGGCGATGTTAAATACCATTTGGGAATGAATTTTGAACGCCCCACACCTTCCGGAAAGCGTGTCCAGCTATCTTTGGTTGCCAACCCTTCGCATTTGGAGGCTGAAGATCCCGTGGTTCTTGGAAAAACACGTGCTATCCAGCACTTCAACAACGATGAGGGTGCTCACAACACTGCCATGAGTGTTTTGGTACATGGTGATGCTGCTTTTGCCGGTCAGGGTGTGGTATATGAGACTCTCGGTTTCCACTCGCTTCCCGCTTTCTCCACCGGAGGAACCATCCACGTCATTGTCAACAACCAGATTGGTTTCACCACTGATCCTCGATTTTCCCGTTCCACCCCGTACTGTTCAGATATCGCCAAGTCCATCGACGCCCCCATTTTCCACGTCAACGCCGATGACACCGAGGCTGTCAACTTTGCTTGTCAATTGGCTGCCGACTGGCGTGCCGAATTCAAGCGTGACGTCGTCCTCGATCTTGTTTGCTACCGTAAATACGGACACAATGAGACCGATCAGCCAAGTTTTACACAGCCTCTGATGTACAGGAAGATTGCCGAGAAAGATCCTGTCCTTTCGTTGTACGTCAAGCAGTTGTTGGATGAGGGTACTTTCACCAAGGATGACATTGAGGAGCACAAGAACTGGTGTGTTGACTTACTACTGACCCCCGATTCGTAAGTTGATATTCTAACGTGATTGATAGGGTCTGGGGAATGCTAGAAGACAGTTTCGCGAAGTCTAAAGACTACCAGGCAAGCTCTCGGGAATGGCTTACCAGCGCATGGAACGGTTTCAAGTCGCCCAAGGAGCTCGCCACTGAGGTTCTTCCTCACTTGCCCACATCCGTTGATGCCGACAGACTCAAGCATATTGCCAACGTTGTCTCAGCGCCACCTGAAGGCTTTGAGGTCCACCGGAATCTGAAGCGTATCCTTGCCAACAGGAAGAAGGTTGTTGAGGAGGGTAAGGAAATCGACTGGTCTACTGCTGAAGCGCTTGCTTTCGGCAGCTTGCTCATGGAAGGCAAACATATCCGTGTCTCCGGTCAGGATGTTGAGCGTGGTACCTTCTCTCAGCGTCATGCCGTTCTCCACGACCAGAAGGCCGAAGCAGCCTACACCCCTCTTCAGCACCTTTCCGAGGATCAGGCGCCATTTGCCATCTGTAACTCCTCACTGAGTGAGTTTGGAGCGTATGTTATTATTCAATAGAAATCCTGGGAATAAGAGTGCTAATATGTGAGCGCAGTCTTGGATTCGAATATGGATACTCCCTCAGCTCTCCCGATGCCCTCGTCATGTGGGAGGCCCAGTTCGGTGATTTCGCCAACAATGCACAATGTATTATTGACCAATTTATTGCATCCGGTGAAGTCAAGTGGCTTCAGCGTACTGGTCTTGTCGTGTCACTTCCTCACGGATACGACGGACAGGGACCTGAGCACTCTTCCGGCAGAATTGAGCGATACCTTCAACTCTGTAACGAGGACTCGCGCATTTTCCCTGCAGAGGAGAAGCTCAACCGACAACACCAGGATTGCAACATGCAAGTTGCCTACATGACCACCCCCGCCAACTTGTTCCACATCCTCCGAAGGCAGATAAATCGTCAATTCCGCAAGCCCCTCATCCTTTTCTTCTCCAAGTCCCTTCTCCGACACCCGCTCGCCCGCTCAGACATTGAGGACTTCACTGGCGATTCCCACTTCCAGTGGCTCATCCCTGATCCCGAGCATGGCAAATCTCTTAAGGCCCCCGAAGAGTGCAAGCGTCTCCTCATCTGTTCCGGACAGGTTTACGCCGCCCTTCACAAGCACCGTGCCGCCCACAACATCGACGACATTGCCATCGCTCGTGTCGAACAACTCCACCCCTTCCCCTTCGCCCAGCTCCGCGATGAGTTGGAGAAGTACCCTAATGTCGAGGAGATTGTCTGGACTCAGGAGGAGCCCCTCAATGCTGGAGCTTGGTCTTTCGTTCAGCCCCGTATGGAGACCATTCTCAGACAGTCTTCTAAACACGCTGCTAAGCATGTTCGCTATGCTGGTCGCGCGCCTAGTGCATCTGTCGCCACAGGATTGAAGGCAAGCCATATCAAGGAGGAGGAGGAGCTTCTGAACCAAGCCCTCGGAATGGCCCCTCTGCAATAAATGAGTAGAGTACGGGTAGGGCTGGTGTAGGATATACATATACCAGAGCTAGGTTTTTTGTGTGTGCGTTGCCATTCTGTCAGTGAAGTGAAAGGGATTTGATTACTACTAACTAGATGGAGGTGTTTCTTTTTTCTTTCTTTTTGCTTTTGTCATTTTGGCTTGCTTGGCTTGGCTTGGGTTACCTTTTTTTTGTATGTGTTTTATATTTTTCCTTTCACGTTTTTTTTTTTGTTTTCTTTGTGGATTTTTTTTTGTTTGTAACTTTGCATAACGTGACTTTTGGGGAACGAATCAGGCGGGGTAGGGTGGCATGTGTGTGGTAAACGGTGAACAGTGAGCGGTGGGTGATATGGGGAATTTACCTTGTATTTGTATACTTTGCATATCTAAGTACGAGATTCCCAAATATGAAAGGCTTTTTTAGCTGCGTTGCATAAAATCTTTAGCTGGCTCTCTTCCGATGGCTTTAAATTTTTTTCCCGCACAAATTGGACTGTGAAAAACGAACCTAGCTTTTTGTAGCTTCTCCATGCAGGATGTTGGGATTTCTATTAGTTTTCTAGCTGTACTGTAGTTTCACTCTGGTTTCTCCATACAGGATGTTGGGATTTCCATACGCCCGGGACACCCCGAAGGCCGAAATAAGCATATCGGAGCGCTTGCCAGCTCGCTACAAATAAAAGCTTTTGAACACTCATCAACAGCGAACCGGACTTCTATAGGATCGTTCGAAGCCATATGCATCGATACTATAAACGGTAGTTCTATAGCCCAATATTTGACCGCGTTGGGGTTGGCGTCCGGACGTCCGGGTTAACCCGTACTATTCTCTCGTGCGAATAGATTTGCAAGCGCAGTTAGTTAGACTAGTTACTCCAATCTGGGAACCAGAGACGGTCGTGTTGGTATAGAGTAGTCTCGGACGCTGGTGGGCCGGTGTGTTACTACTCTAGGTAGTTGCGAGTGCTCCGAGACTACTCTATACCAACACGACCGTCGATGAAATCACCCACCTAGATCCGTTAGTCCTCTGGAGGAAGGTTCGGTACAGAATGCCTGTTGAAGGAGTGTGACGGGTGCATTGCGATGAGTAGCCCTTATGCGGACTGTACTACAAAGTGACTTGAGTCTTTCCACTGCGAAGAATGAAGATATCAATATAGAGAGCAGTAATCGGGATCATTGTAAAGTACATTATCAGATATAACAAATATAACCAGCACACAAACCATTCATCTCTTACGCCAGGGGACCTAAAGATACAAGAACCCCTCAAGTTCGAACACAATATGTAAATCTCAAACAATCACCCCCGGTGTCCACATCCTCTATGTTTACGTCCATTGCTTCAATTTCGTCTTCAACCCTGCCCGTTTCCCAGCCGCCGGTGCAGCCAACACCCAACTCCATGCCTCCTCTCCATCTACAAAAAGTCTATATTTCAGCACCGCCTGCTCTTCATTAGTCGAATCGATTGTAATCGCGCCAAACTTATGGTTCCCATCCGGAATATACCTATGTAACATTAGCAGGTTTTTGCCTGACCGGGAACGCGGGATTTACTTGATGGCAATATCCTCCTCATCCATCTGCTTGTATGTGCGCACTGGCAGATAGAACTGATTGAGCGGCGAGCAGCTGAACTCGTGAACTGCAACTTCACGTCCTTTCTCCCTCGCCCACCTACTTCCCTCTGGAGGCGGGAACTTCGTGGCCGCAAACTCATGTCTATCCCCGCTCAAGATCACGACACCGCTTCTGCCGCCGATACTCCAGGCAGCTTCCAAGATCTGCTGTCGTTCCCACAAAAAGCCAGCCCATGTATCGTTTTCACCGAAGTGCCAATTCTTGGTAAAGGGCACCGAGGATATGATGAATTTCCACTGCACCTCTTCTCCATGTCCGTGGTCTGCACTACCGTCATCTTTGGTAAGCCAGTTGATGAGGTCTTCACGCTGCTGTGTGCCAAGCATGCTCTTTGCGGGTCCGTCGGGAAGATTATTGGGAGATCTATAAGTGCGAGTGTCAAGCATGAAGAAGCTTGCTGAGGATCCCCAGGTGAAACTGTAATATGTTTCTCCGCCGAGTCTCACAGGCGGCGGATTGGCAGCATTTTGATAGTGTAAAAAGGGGTCCATGGCAGATTTGAAAACCCCCGACTTTCCCTGGTCCCAATCGTTGGCGATTTCATGGTCGTCGGCAACTTTGCAGGGCGTCAGTCCATGCGTCAAATCTACGAAAAAAAACGTCAAGACACTTACCATGTATCCAGGGAAGGTGGTCGCCAACGGAACCCCAGTCTGGAGAGCCATAAACCTGGCGGTACTGCTGGCGGTATGATTCTGCGTCGGTGCCAGGACGACGAGGGACTAAATATCATCGTCAACAATCATCCCGGAATACGTGCCAGGAGAGAATACCATCAATATAAATAAAATCTCCAAGAAAGAGCATAAAGCTAGCCTGCAGGTCATCGAGCATTTGGCCGAGGATCTTGAAACCCTTGATAGAGAGCGGATGGGCAAGTGGATTGTACGGGAACCGCGGCTTGAGGCATGAAGTTGTAAGAAACGTAAATTTGCCGCCTGTCGGACGTTTCCCCAGCGCTGGGGCTGTGACAAAGGTACCCGTGTGATTTGACGAAGTGAAGTAGCGGTATTTTGTTTCTGGGTGCAATTTTTTAATGTTTATGACCGTGGTGTAATCCGTCTCGTTGGAAAGCGACGGGATGATGTCCACCAAATGCGTCTTTGTCACGGTAGGCGTGTCTGGTGCGTACCATACCGTCACTGGCCAATGTTCGGGCGTTGGCTCACGCACAAACAGCTTAGCTGAGTTAGGACCGACATATCCAATTCTCGAAAACGAGAGGTCCTGCTCGGGATAAAAGTAATGGGAGCGGAATGTGAAATCCCAGGAACCCAGGGCAAGGAGTGCATTAATTCCAAAGGTAAGAAGTGACAATTTCCCATTAGAAGGGGATGGAAGGCCAAATAGAAGCGTACGCAATGGGTGTGGACCCTTCTTTCTGTAGACGATCGTCTCGGTAGCCTCAATGGTCGCAGGCGGTTTCACCAATAGACCTGTGGTCTCGCCGTTTTCGGTTACTTCTACGTCATCCGGTTGCGTGACAGTGAGGGTAGATGAGGTTGCAGTAACTTTGTAGGCCGACTTCGAGAGATAGAGGATCGAGAACACTGACGCGTAGATGCCAAAAGCTGTGAATATGACTGGAGGGAACACCTATGCGATTATGTGAGATCCTTTCGTCTGAAGATTGCTGCTGGTGACACCTACATGTCCTGGGATCTTTACAACACGTGGAATCAGCATCACATTTTGTTCTGGAGTTTGCGGCTCGACATACCCATCGCAGAAACACATAGCTCCCAATGCGTAGCACCACTGTGCTCAGCGCACAGATAGTGTAGAGAGCTTTTGTTGAGACGTCCATCGCCTCGAAAAAAGGGGTATCTGGGGAAAAAATCTCAAAGCGCAGGAAGAAGCGGCCAGAATGTTATGTTGCTTGAAAGTCTGGCTCTTTGGTATTCAAGATGGTTGCCTGGTGTTGAGGTTGAAATAGAGTTGTATGTGCGATGACGTAGAACTGACGTTCAGGTACCTGGTACGTACTTCAAGGCACAAAACCTAATCTCTTCCATAACCCTAGCCCAGTCCGAAGTCCGTTCCCAAAAATATTAAGAGATGTCTACCAAGCAGGGCTGCTCAAATACCAGTCCGTTGAGTCCCAGATTAACGGTTATATACATTCCAGAGTGAGATCGTCATGAGTCATCATTCGCAGATGAAGATCCACCGCTTTGTGATGATCTCGAGGTAGCAGTAACAAGATGGAAGAACACTGATGGTGGTGTACAGTTACTTTAAGCATGTGTTTAAATCCACGAGTGGTGTCACTAAGTCGCATCCTCTTGTATCAGAGACAGGAACGCCATTCAATTCTCTGAAAAACCAAGAAACACCAGCTTGCACCGTAAAACAATAAAGGATCAACCACCAGATAAGACAACATAGTAAGGCATGCGCAATGCAGTCGTAGAAACATAGAAATACAGCAGCCATCCTGAGCCATGCGGAAAAGAAATGAACAAAGGAAAACAAAAAGCAGATCATAGTACACACCCAATCCCCGTATCTCATCATTTTATTACCCTTCCACCAAACGCCTGACCAACCCATCTCATAACGCAACTATTGTCCGACTACAGGAGGGGGGCCACCCATACTGCTCCTCACCCTCTTGCCGTCACCAGCAACCTCATCTCCCTCTCCAGCTTCCCTTCCCCTCTTATTCCCCGGCGGCACAAATTGTCTAGCACCCGGATTCATTCCACCTCTTGTCGGACTTCCTGCTCCCTGCTGAGGCTGCTGCTGCTGCATCCCCGTTGTCTGGATCGGCTGTCCGCCACGGCCTCTTCCGAACATACCCCTTCCCCTAGGAATACTACCCCCCCTTGCCTGCTGCGGTTGTTGTTGCTGCTGAGCACTGCCAAAAGGATTGGGAATTCCAGTAGCCTGGGCCTGCAGAGGAACTCCAGCGAAAGGATTAATTCCGGCTTGTTGTGGAGATCCAGCTTGCGATCCAGCTTGCGATCCAGTCTGTTGGTGGCTACCGCGGCCTCGACCTGCTCCAACGGCTCCAATTCCACCGCGAGGGATCCCAGACCCAGTGAGTGCACCGCGGAGTTGGCGTAGCACTCCTGGGCCGGTGCCCTGGTTCTCTGAACGGCGTGGCTGTTGTTGCTGTGATGGTTGTGGAGCGGCACTAATTGCTTGTTCTGCAGCCGCAATAGCCGCCTGCTGAGCAGCCGCGATCTGGGCGGTAGTGGGGGGAGTTTGAGGTCGAGCATTTGGTGGTTGTATAGTCGTCCCAATCGTCGAAGGACGCCGAATACCAGTCTGTGGTGGTTGAGGATGAGGCGCAGGCGCCTGTGTAGTTGAAGCGGGCGTTGTGAGAGTCTGGGCAGCAGGTTGGGAACCCTCAGCGGCCTTGATCTTCTCTTCCAACGCCTTATTTTTCCGCTCGAGCATGTTAATTTGGACCTTACTCCTCATGACACCCTCCTGGCGAATAGCGTCCTTGGATTTCTCCATCTCCGCCTTAAGTGAGGCCTCCTTCTCTTGCATTTTCGCCTCAAGCACCAACAACTTCTCCTTAAGAGCCGCTTGCACTTTCGCCTCAATTTTCGATTCGTACTGCGCCTCGACATCTTGCATCCACCTCTCCTTCTCTTTTCCAAGCCGGTGCTCAACATTGCGACTGATTACAGCCTTGAGTTTCTCCTTCTCTTTGTTGACAGCTGCCGCACCTTCCGCTGTAGAGCCGGCAGCCTCATCTACTGCTGACTGGAGAGCCATTAATTCGGCCTGAATTTCCACTCTAAAAGCCTCCTTAGCTTCCTCGAAACGTCCACTCTCAGTTGCTTGTAGAGCCGCTAGGGCGGATTGATGTTCTTTATCTTTGACATTCAAGGCAGCATCCAAATCCTCCTGCTTGAAACCACTAATATCCCCGGTATTTGGAGCAGGGCGAGACTCAAGA
Source organism: Wilcoxina mikolae CBS 423.85 (assembly GCA_014904905.1). NCBI lineage: Eukaryota > Fungi > Ascomycota > Pezizomycetes > Pezizales > Pyronemataceae > Wilcoxina > Wilcoxina mikolae. Next base: position 1,591,240 of record MU122092.1, read on the forward strand.
TCAGAAATTTTAGCCTTGAGTTGACTAATCTCGATCCCGAGCCTCGAAATTTCCGCTTCCAACTCCGAAATTCGCTTCTGGTATTCCTTCTCCGTGGTCTTGTGCCGAGTCTCCGCGTCTTCAACTGCCTTCTTGACGGCAGCAGCCTTATACTCTGCAAACTTGGCTTGGGCGACCTTGATGCGATTATCGACAGCCTTTTCCTTTTCTGCAATGCGGGCTTCAATCTCAGCGTCGATGCGAGATGGGAGGATTTCTTCAACGCGAGCGTTAACTCTAGCTTCAATCTCCTCCTCAGACAACTGAGACACAGCGGCGGCAGCTTGTGCAGGGTCAATCTCGGCAGGAGTGGGGATCGGTTGAGCAACATCGACAACTTCCCCTTCCTCTATCTTATCGATGGATTGGAGTTCGACGCGTCTCTGCACTTCTGCGTCCACACTGGCAACAACCGCGGCTACTCTTCGTTGAACCTCAGCTTCAATCTCTTGAGTATTGTCGACAGGAAGTGTTTGGATTGGCTGAACTTGTTGAATCTCGGCTATTCGCCTCTGGACTTCAGCTTCAACCAGAGCAGAATTATTGACTACCGGAACGTTTGCACCAGAATTCTTAGCGGCCAGCTGCTCGGTCAGTGCCTTCTCCCTTGCCTCGACTGCTTCAAGTTCTGCCTTTGTGGTCTCGAGGTCAGCCTTGACAGTTTGAAGCTCAGTTTGCAATGCCTGAAGCTCGGTGGTTGTTTGCTGCTTCTCTTTTTTAAATTCGGACTGTAATCAACCATTAGCTACGTCCAATCTCAATATATGACAAAGGCATACCAATTCTTTATAAAACTGTTGTGCTTTCGACCGGTGGAGGTTGGACTGAGTCTCCGCATTTGTAGCCTTCACTTCCAGCGCCTTCACTTCTTCCTCTAGTCTCGCTTTTTCTTGAAGCGTCCTCTGCAGCTCCTCTCTGGTATCAGCAGTCGCTTGCTCACCTGTCTTGTTCGTCTCCTCTAACTTCTGACGCAGCGACTCCACCTCTTGTGTGAGCTCTTGTTGTTTGGTTCGCATGCTAGAAATTTTACCATTAGCGTCGTCACGAAGCTTGGTCATCTTCTGTCGCCACTGGTTTCCCTGCTCTTGAAGCTGCGCCTCCTTCTCCGAATCGGCAGTCTGCACCTTTTGCAGTAGCTCGTCGCGTTCGGTCTCTAGTGTCGTAGCCTTCTGCTTAAGCTCCTCCAGCTCCGCAGGGTCCACACGATCGTACTTCTGTAGAATCTGCTGGGTCCTTGCTTTCCACCTCTCGTTGTCCTCGTTCAGCAATTTCATCTGTGCATCCTTCACCTCTTTCTCCGCCTCCAACTCTCTCACAGTCTGCTCAAGCGGCTGGATCTTCGCCTCCAACTCCTCAATCGTCGCGGTAAGCTCGGCCACCTTCTTTGCTTTCCGTTCACCATCGAATCTAAGTGTAGAGTTGCTTTCCCTGAGAAGGTTCAGCTCCGAGATCTTCTCCATAATTTCCTTATGCTCGGTGGCACCACGTAGTTGATCGGCTTGTTTGCTCTGTTCGGTAGAAAGCTGAACTCTGACCTCGTCGAGCTGGTTTCGTGTATAGTCAAGTTGTTGCTTGAGACGTTTGGATTCCTGAAGGGAAAGTTCGTACTGAACATCAACAATTTCCTTCTCCTGTCTCAAATATCTGACCACCTCACGGAGGTCGTCCATGCTCTTGTCCAGGGGCTGGCCTTCGGGGGTAACCTCCATCGCTTCATCTGCATAGGCACGCTCCTTCTGCATTGTCGCAATCTGCTCGCTTACCGAGTCGAACTGTCCAAGAAGTATCTTATTTTGTTTGACCAAATCATCGCACCTGGTCTTGACGTCATTAAGTTCCTTCTGATAATTCTCCCGTTGTGTCTCCCATGAACTCTCGTTGAAGTTGAGCGTCGCCTTGGCAGACTCGGCCTCAGTTTTGATGGAGTGAACAACATTCTTAAGATCGGTATGTTCGGTACGAAGCTGTTGAAGAGCTTTGGCAGCATCGGCGTGCTTGACAAGTTCCCGCTCATAGTTATGCTGGGCCTCTTGGGCAATACCAGCTTGACGGCGAAGATCCTCTTGGTGATATTGAGCGGCCGCTTGAGCCTTCTCAAGGTCCTCTTTGAGGCTGTTGAGCTGAGATTGAAGAATAGACTTCTCACTTTCGAATTGCTGAAGTTTCTCGAGCTCAGACTGTCGAAGTTCAGACAACTCTTGGTTGACGGATGTAAGCTCATTAGACATGTCTTCGACACGCTGTTGAAGGTCACGAATAGTGTTCTACAACGTGTTAGCCAAGCCGAAGCCAACATCACCCTAGAAACGAACCTCGTGTTGCGTAGTTGCCTCATCCACGCTCTCCTTGTATTGATCATAGGCGGCCTGCAATTCCTCAAGTTGCTCTTCGTTCGCCATAGAAATAGATTTAAGCTGCTCGACTTGCTCCTTCAGATCCTCTGATTCTCGGGTTTTGATCTTGAGCTCCTTTCTAAGATCAGCAGCCTCAATCTTCAGCTCCTCCACAGCAGATAAAGAACCCTCATCATCTTCTTCGACAACTGGTGCAGAAGGCTTATCCCGATAAACAGCCAATTTCTCTTCAACAACCTTGAGATCAAGGGTAAGCTCGTTGACACGAGTCTGAAGATGATCTCGGCTTGTCTTCGCTGCCACAAGCTCTTCCTTAGCGGCGGCATAGTTGGAATTGAGTTCGTCGTAACGTCGCTGAGACTCCCTCTGGTCCATTTCCTTCCGAATGAGGTTCTTCTTGGTCTGTTCAATCTCCTCATCGAGTCTCCGTTTGGTGGCCCGGAGTTCGTTCTCCAATTTCTCAGTCTGTGAAAGTAATCTTCTTCGTGTTTCGGAATCATTTCGCTCGTGTTCGCTCTGGATGGACTGCAAGTTGGAAATAAGACCATTGAGACGTGCACGCTCTTGTGTAAGGGCTTCGTTATCCTGGGACAAGCGCTGTTCGATATTCTTCCACAGTGATTTCTCCGCCTTGAGGTTGGCAGTTTCCGTACGCATACCTTCCAGGAGAGATTTGTTGTCGACAAGCTCTTCCACGGCTTGCTGGGTCTTCAGATCCTGCTTAGCCTGCGCCTCGTGCATATAAGTGAGGCGTTTTTGTAATTCTTGGTTTTCGCTCTTCAACATATTGAAATTTCCGTTCAACATCTCGTAGCGCTCTGCCGATGTATCAGTTTCTGTCACCAACCACATCTGTAAGCCACTTACCGCCAGCCATCTCCAACTGAGAGTTGGTCCGTGCAACCTGGACCTCGAGTTCGCTCTTCTCCGCTGTAAGCCGCCTATACTGTTCGTTGATTGTGTTATGGGTTTCAAGAGTCTCGGTCTTGTATTGGTCGTACTGAGCCTGAAGATTCCTCAAAGCTTCTGCCAAGTTCTGCACCTCGGCAACAGATGCGCCGTCGTCAGAAGCTCGAGGAGCAGGGGATTGCGGTTGACCATCCTCGCCCAGTTGGCCTTTGTGCTGAAGCATCTGCCTAAACATATTGCGCTCTCGGATAAATGTCTGAGATTTCAACGCGATATTCTTCATCTCGTCCTGAAGACGCTGAACTACTCCCTCCAGGCGAAGAATCTCCTCGTTATCAGACGCCTGTTTATCCTTAAGACGTTCCTGTTCCTCTGCCTCCATCTTGGCACCAAGCTCGCGGATCGCCTTAAGAAGGTTGGCATTCTGCTCCTGCATTTCTTGAACATTACGGAATACGGTCAATCGCTGGGTAATAAGATGGTCGGTGTCGTTTTGGCCTTCGATAGTGAGATTTCCGTTCACAATCTCCTCAAAAATTCGGTTTTGGTGGGCGGACAATTGCTCAGCGCCGGCGTCACGTTGCTCGATTTCAACCACCAGAACCTGAACTTGTGTGCTGAGATCTCGAAGTTGCTGTCGTAAGATGGCTGTTTCCTGCTCAAAATCGGCAATCTTGCCACCCATCTTCCGTGTTTCCTTCCTCGCTTGATCCCGTTCCTTGGACGCGTCTTCGAGAAGCTTGCTCATCTCCACAAGATCCTTCTCCATTCGCGCATGCTCATCTCTCAAGTCTTGCATCTCGGGTGCTTTCTCCTCCAAATCCCGCACAAGCTCCTCCATCGCGTCCTCAAGTTTGGAATTCCGCCTCTTCTCACCCTCATAGCTCGCTTTCATCTGGGTGTAGTCGGAATACAACTGGGTGATCGACACTCCCGACTTCTGTAGTCGCGCAGCTGCGGGTGAGAATATGGCGCTACCAGGAGTGGCCCTATTGCCCATTGAGGATCCAGGCCGACGAACAGGTGTAGATAAACCATTGAGACCGCCCTGGGGAGACATAGATACTGGTAGGGCAGCGGCGCCGGAAGCATATGCTGCAATCTCCGCCTCGAGACGCTCCACCTCAACTTCCAACTCAGCAATCTTCTTTTCGGCAGCCTCCCTCTCAGAGTGCTCCGTCTCTACCGCCGCATGCGCTTGCCCAAGCTCAATATTCATGCGTTCAGTCTCCAGTTCTATGAGCTTCTCAACCTCAGTCACCCTAGCTTTAGAAGTATTCATGGATTTCTCGAAGAGCTCAGCCAATCGTTTCTGAGAGTTTATTTCCTGCCTGAAGCTTTCCTCCTGGTTGGCCGAATGACTCTGGAGATCTCTAATCTTCGCGAGGCGTTCTTCGGACTTCTTGCTGACATCCTCCAGTCGCTCCTTTTGGCTCTCCAATGATCTCTTCAACATCTCAATATTACTGTGTGCTTCTTCAAGCTCGGAATTAAGGCTCGAAATCTGAGACGCCTTTTCTTTCCGGAATTTCTGATGCTCGGCGACTTTAGTCTTGAGCTCAACGTCTAGCCATTCATTATTCTTCTTGACCATCTCAATCTCCTGCTCAAGACTCTGAACGCGGAATTTTGCAGTCGACTGTGCTGACTCTGCCTGTTGCAGTTTTGTCTCCAGTGAACTCTGTTCTCGTCGCATAGCGATATTCTTGTGCTGAACCGTCGTGTATTCCTCTTGAAGCTTGTCATATTCATCGCATTTCCGATCGAGAGCCTCAAGGGTATCCCGTTTATCCGATTCCAAGGTTGAAACGCGGACCCGGAGATTACGTGCCTCCTCATCAACACTCGTCCGCGAAGTCTTGTAATTGGCGAGTTCATTCTCTAACGTCGCACGAGCGGTCTCTTTACAACCCGTCAGCCAAACAATGAACCAAACATGCATGAAAAGTGGACAAACCGGTATTAGAAATTTTCAGTCTCAGCTCCTGCGTTTCCACTAGTGCCGAATCCAATTGGCCTTTCATGCTCTTGACCCTCGAATCCGCAGTCCTAACACATTGTTCCAACTCCACCTCAATCTTTAGCTTACCAGCCTTGAGATCATCAAACTCGTTCGCCTTCACCGCAACTGCCTGTAGAATTGACGCGACATAGTCCTCGGTAATCGAGGCAAGGGCTGTGATCTCCTCATCCGGCACGGCTAAGAATGTCGCCAACCTGGTGACGTCGAGCTCGACGCCGCCCGCCGTTAAGACGTCGGCGGACGCCATGATTAGTAGCTGTGGAAGCTGGTGGTAGGTTGGAAACAATAGTCGAAGTCAACTTGAGATATGATATTTATTATTAGGTTAGTGATGAATAGGTTGAATGTTTGTTGTTTGGTCGACGTCGAATGGTAGGTTGGGCGACGCGATTGGGAGTTCGTGATTGGAAAAAGACGCCGTCAGGCTGAGAGTAAATAGGACGAAAAATAAAAGAGACTGGCATGCAGCAGGAATAGGAAAAGGGAAAGGAGACGTAGTTGGAAGGACTCCTTTGCTGCTTGCACTGCTCGGGCGCTGGGATGGAAGAAGGACTTGATCGATGATGATTGTTGTTGGAGGTCGCGCCTAAAAGCCAAGCCCTCCAAACTGCACTAACGCCTTACGCGATGTACCGTCAGTTACCCGGCTATTCCACTCCTCACCTCGCGATGCACAAAACGTGCGGATTTCAGCTTGATCTCTGCGAATATTATTATATAAAGTTTGTGAGTGTCTATCTATCAGGACATAGGGCTGTTTGACAAGACTGCTGGCAGTTATGTTCAAGTCTCATGTATGTGAAGTACGTAGCACAAAAGACGACACTTCGACCCAGAACAGGACACAAGTTATCAATCACCGCAAGCAAGTTGTTGGCGCAACGCAACAATGCAACAATCCGGCTTCTCCTCAACTCCGATAACTCGTACGCTCCTCTATACTCTTCTGGCCACTTCACTCCTTAGCTCCTTAACCTCCACCAAGCCTTACTTCCACCTTCAAATCCATCCCCACCTCATACTGCAACACCAATTCTCACGACTTGCAACCTTCCAAAGCATCTACGCCAACTCGGGCGAGCTTCTCTTCGGTCTACTTCTACTATACAACCTCCGCCAAATCGAGCGCCTTTTTGGTTCCCGGAAGTTCCTCTCTCTGTTGCTCTACACCTATGCGGTGACAAGCGTTGTTACGCCAGCGCTGCTTTTCGTTGGGTGGACGGCAACAGGGGGAAGGTGGAACTATTTACCTCCAGGTCCTACGCCGCTACTGTTTGCGCTTCTGGCGCAGTATCATGCTGCTGTACCGGGAACCTACAAGTTTTCGATCTTGCTACCCGGGGGAGCGGGAGAGCTGGGAGGAAGCGACAAGGTTTATGCATACTTACTGGCGACGCAGCTAGCAGCATGTCAGCTACCAGGAAGCCTTGTAGCCGCGGCGGTGGGATGGGTAGTTGGTTATGCATGGCGGCTTGACTTATTACCGCGGACAAGATGGAGAGTGGCGGGGAGCGTTGTGTCGATGCTAGGTGGCGAGGTTGAGGGGAGGGAATTTGAGGGACTGAGGAGGCGGCTACGGGAAGGAGAAGGGGGAGACGAGCAGAATGACTCGGGAGAAAGACCTATTGTTTGGAGGGTGCTGGATCAATTTAGGGGAAGGTAATATGGGGCACTGGTTATGGTTACGGCGTTTTCCTTTTGCGCAAGAGGTATACGCTATAAAACGATGGAAGTTATATACGGATAAGTATCGTCTGGGTTCTTTGTGACTACCGGCACATACATCCTGGGTATAAAGTAGACGTAGACGCATGGAAATATGTTTGGCAATTAAGTTACAGTCTCGATCCTTCCGTCTGGTTTTATTGGGAAGGCAAGACAGAATTTCTAACTCCACAGAATTCAAAACAAAGCTTCACACCAACCAAACTAATAAAGAGAATAGCAGAAATAGATAGTAATCTTTACCTGTCACAAGTAATCCTACCAAATTAACCAAAGCATGAAATCCAGAGCAGCCATGCAAATAAACACAACGGTACTGTAAACAATAGTAACAAGAAAAGAAGCAAAGAAAGAACGACCGTTGCAACCCCGCTTATAAAGAAAATAATACCAAGTAGCTTCGCCACATCAACACGTACACCGCCTCTTGATCATTCTATCACTATCACCTACGCCTAATACTGCGGTGTCCCCCGTCCCGACAATCCTTGTTTCGCCTTCATTTGCTGTTCCCAAAAGCACATTAGTAACCAGCTCCATAGCCCCAAGACGCACGCAAGAAAAAGACCAACCTCAATCCTCAACTTCAGCTGGCTCGTAACCTCAGCGGCCCTCTTCCAGCTCTCATGATCACCACTCGCAGAGCTCTGGCGTCCGCTCTCACTCCTCAAACCTGGACTCAGTGCACCACCTCTCCCGTTCTCCTTCTCCTCGCCTTGGGTCGTCGAAGCATAACTCATCCTATTGCTGTTCCTTGACATCGACGTTTCACGTGGGTTGAAGCCATTCATGATGTGATCGCTAATGTCGGTAGGAGCCGGGGATGATGGCCGAACTGAACGCTGGAGTTCGCGCTTCAGCCGCTCGATTTCACGTTTCTGTTTTGATACTTCTTCTTGCGCGGATTCAGCATCTGAGCGAGCGCGGACCAGCTGGGCTTCTTTGGCACGGATCGCAAGGTTGTCACGGGTGTGTTCTTCGATGAGCTGTGCGTTCTACTGCAGGTCAGTACAAGGAACAGCGAGAAGAGGGGGTGGCGAACTTGTAGTTGCAGATCATTGATCTCTTGCAAAAGCCTGCTCTTCTCGGCCTTGTCTTCCTTCGCCTGTCGTTCCCATTTTTCACGTTCATTCCTCAGCTCTTCCAGCTCATTTCTGTCAGCTGCAATCTGTGGATCAACTCTAGCTGGTGCTGCAGGCATTTGAGTGTCTTTGGACAGCGGCCGTCCAGCGAGTCCTCTTCCAAGCCCCAACCTTGAAGGCGGTGCTGCGGGCGCTGGCTCTTCCTCTTCATACTCACGGGGTAGAGAGCGCTTGGGCGATACCATAGGCGCAGCACTATTGCCTCCGGATACAGGTGCCTTCTTTTGCAACCTTGATGCCCCAAGAGCTCCCTTAGGACCCAGTTTACTAGGGATACCTCGTGCCACTGGTTTTGCGGGAGCAGGTTCTTCCACAGGCATAGCAGCTGGAGGAGGTACTGCCTTCTTTCCTGGTGCTTTCAATCCTGGCTTGGCACCTAGTTTCCTCGGGGGTCCTTTGGCTGCTGGTGGGGGTGCAACTGGCTTTGGTTTCTCCTTCGCCTTAACCTGAGCAGTCTCAAAGAATTCCTTGATCTTTGTTTTCCTGATATCGTCCAGACCCTCCATGTGGGGATTCATGGCACGCTCTCCAATAATCTTCATCAGTGTGCCCATAGCTTCGGCAGCGCAGTCACGCATCGGCGCGGAAGTGTCTGTAAGAAGTCGTCCAGACGTGTCTGCAATCTGTTTCTGTTCGGGTTTCGAAGGGACATCTCGGGTTGTCCGTAGGCAACGAATGAGGAAGCGCATCGTCTCAAGTTTAACGTTAGGATTCTTATGTTTTGTGTTTTCCATAATGTCTTCAAGACACTCGGTGAGAGATGTCTAAAACTACCGTCAGTTGTAATCTAACGGACAATCAGATCTTGGCAACCTACAGCAGCAAAAATGGCATCCAGGGCCCTCGACAAAGCATCGATAACACCCTGTTTCTTCTCCTTCAGCCGGTCCAACACGGGTCCCAGAACGGTTCCCTTATGTTTCAGAAATCCTTTTCGCAATCCATTTGCAATAGCTTCGATACAGTTCGCAGCAACCGTAACAACAGCAACGTTCGCGTCCTTCATGCACTTTGCCAACGCCCTTATGATATCGTCGTAGTGTCCCTCCTTGATCCTTGGAACATTGGCCTCCTGGTACAATGCCTCCAGCGCTTCCTTCCGATCCTTCCATTTTGTCGATGCAACCATTTCGAGAAAGTTACCGGGGAGCTTAGCATTGAGGTCCACTGGTTCAGCCAAATCAAAAGCATCCACCTCTTCAGGTTCATCCTCGATATCGTCTTCAGCAATAGTACCCGCCGCCTCTGCTGCTGCTCTGGCTGCCTGTTGTGATCGCAAAAGACGCTCGGCACTTGGTTGTGCATCCTTAACTTTCTCAAATGCCTCCTCCAGCTCTTTTTGCTGTGCTGGCTTCAGGTCGTTGAAGAACATCGGTTTCATCGCATCCTTGAGCCATTTGTAGAGCTCAATAGTAAGCTTGGTAGACTCTGCTCTGACGTTCTTGTCTGCGTGGCCAAAAAGCTTCGGAAGGGCCTTCAGTACAGGCTTGGGATCGACCGTTTTTGCGCCGAAAGATGTGTAGATAGCGGTAAGTGCGGTGAGAGTTGCAGCAATGATTTTGGGAAGTTTATGGGACAGAAACGGTATCAACTGTTCAATAACAGGACTAGGTGTATCCAGCTCGATAAGAAGCAGCAATGCTTCTGTCGACTTCGCTTTAGTTACAGCACGTGTTGAGGGGAGACCTTTCTCTACAAGTCCGCCAACAACGTGATTCCGTGTTCTGCACAACGTCAGCGTACCTCCGACTTAGAATGGGTGAAAGGTATATACCGTGAGCACGCACTTGCCCCACCATACTGTAGGAACGCGCACAATGCCGTGATACCCTCTTGCTGTGCAGCAACGTTGGAGTCTGTAGCTGCCTTCTGCCACAACCCTGGGTCCATCAACCATGGCGTGAAACATGCTGCCGACTCATCTGGTGATTGCTCGAACTCTCTGTTATCGAAAAATGATCAGCACCCTTTCTACTTTCCAGTGATCTCATCCCGGATGTGAAAGGAGAGGTAACTCACTTTGTAGCCGCCTCGTAAGCTTCCTTGCGGACTTTCCATAGCTTATGTACAGCCCGGTCTACCAGTGGGAGGGAAGAGTAATCGGGTTCTTCGTCGGCCATGATGATACGCTACTGAAGTGTTGTGTAGTGTGGTGTAATGTGAGAGATGTTGTCAGAAGAAAGTTTTCGTGGGGCTTGGAACAAGGATATCGCTTCGAGTAGCGTGGTCGGTCGGTAGCTGGATAAGGCTGATCCTGATATGTAGCTCCCCAGAAGCAATAGTAGAGAGTTATTCTATATTGATGTGAGGGAGGAGAATTTTAGTGGGAGGTTGGAGAAAAAGTTATCAGTCGTATCTGCTGTCACTGTCTCAGTGAGATGGTGATGGGTTGGTTCTAAAAGTGAGAGCTCGAGAAACCGTTGTTCGACCCTGCAGCTGTAAATACAACATGCCACAAAAACAATTGCCAAGACAGCAACTCCCAGGCAACACATTTGTGAGCGAACAACAACAAACAAACATAAATTGACTTGCTTCAGGATTGCTGACACTATTTGCTGTTTGTCCCTCTCCGGAATATCATTCAATTCTTCGAGCTCTATCCGCTCCGGGGTCAAGACAAAGCGCTTTCTTTGTTGTTGCTCCGGGTAATGAGTGGAAGAAGCACCAGCCACTCCACACCGCCACCGCCACCGCCACTGCCTTAGTCTATCAACCAACCACTTAACTCAACTCCAACCTCTCACCAACAGCATACCAGCAACCACCGCAGTAATGTCCTCCATGTCGTCCAACTCCAAATCCAACAAACAGCCCGAAAAGCAATCACGCAATGAATACATTCCCCACTTCATTGCGCGAAAGCCCTTCTACATTGACGACGACCAAGAAGGAGACTACCTTGAGCATCAGCGTCTCCAGAAAGCCGCTGAAGCCGATCTCTCTACTGCGAAATGGTACGACAGGGGCAAACGCGCCGGCCCCGCCGCGACAAAATACCGCAAAGGCGCATGCGAGAACTGCGGAGCCATGACCCACAAGCGCGCTGATTGTCTTTCCCGCCCCCGCAAGCTCGGTGCCAAGTGGACAGGGCAGGATATCCAAGCCGATGAGATTATTGAGGAGGTCGACTTATCATGGGACGGAAAGAGGGACCGGTGGAATGGATACGATGCTAAGGAGCATCGACGCGTAGTGGAGAATCATGCGAGGTTGGAGGCGCTGAGGAAGGAGGCCGCAGGAGAAGTGGAGGAGGCTGATGAGGCCGATATGGATAAATATGCTGAGGAGTCGGAGATGCCCGGTCAGGCATATGATGCGGCGTCCAGAATCTCGACACGAAATTTGAGAATCAGAGAAGATACGGCGAAATACTTGCTCAACCTCGACCTCGACTCTGCACGCTACGACCCCAAGACTAGAACCATGATCGACAAGGGCGCGACGTCGGACCGTGCCGCTGCGATGGTAGCGGAGGAGGATTTTATTCGCTCTTCGGGTGACGCGGCCGAGTTTGAGCGCCTGCAGCGAGCGGCATGGGAGTCACAGGAGCGTGGCGATAAACATAAGTTACACTTGCAGGCGAATCCGACAGAGGCTGAGGCTTTGCGGCGGAGACTGGAGAAAGAGCGTGCAGAGGCGACCGAGAAGAAGAGGAAAGAGTTGCTTGCGAAATATGGCGGTGCCGAGCACTTGGAAAAGGCGATAGTGGTGGAGGAAGAAGAGCGATATGTCGAGTACACTGAAAGCGGCGTCGTCAAGGGTGAGCCGAAGGTTAATCCAAAGTCAAAGTATGTGGAAGACAAATATATCGGGAATCACACGAGTGTTTGGGGGAGTTGGTGGGACAACTTTCAGTGGGGGTATGCATGTTGTCATTCGACTGTCAAGAACAGTTATTGTTCTGGAAAAGAGGGAATAGCGGCTGCGGATATGGCAAAGAAGATGCGACTAGGTCTTTTGACGGCGAGTGATTCCAGTGAGTCTAAAGAGTCGAAGGCGGTTACACAAACCAAAGATCAAGATCACACTGTGAAGGAACAGCCGCACCGTGAAGGGATTAGTGGTCTAAAAGCCAGCGGGGGTGGCGGAAAAACGGTTGAAGGGGAAGAGAAAGAAGGGAAACGGAAGCTAGAACACATGTTGGGAGGCGTCACTGAAGAGGATATGGAGACTTACAGAAAGCAGAAGCGATTACATGATGACCCTATGGCAAACTTTGTAGATACAGTTTGACCTTTGTCGAGGCATCCTATGACTATCTTTTGTACTATACGGGCTTTATTTGTTAGGTTTTCAAGTATTTAATACATACCATATTCCTCACTTTATACCCTGGGGCACATCTCCCACTGAAACAAACATCCAACATCCAAGCTATGGAACTTGGTGAAAACGCAGGACGATATAAATATGAATATCAACGTTAGATCCGCAACGCCCAACAAAGACACCCCCCTCCGTTAGTCTATTGCTCATGCGGTGCATGGACTTGTACAGGAAGTGTGTGACCGGTACCTAGGTAGGCATGCAGATGCGAATGTTGTTGTTGCCTATTATCGTCGCTGCTTTGGATGTGATCATGACCTATAGGCACGTATGGCTGGTCTTTCTTCCTAGGCATATGAAATACCTTCATCTGTCACATTCAATACATGTGTGCATACTCGGTACAGGGGAAAGTATAGCAACTCATTTTGCACTTCTGAAGTATATCTCTATTTTCAGAGCCATCGAAAGAATACGTGGGCAGTTGGCACCTGCATTGCTATACCTTCCCCCCTCCCCTGTACAGTGTATACGTATATGTGCACTTGCAATTGTGGCTGTTTGCTGCTCCCGTATATACCCAATGTATATACCTACCTAATTAGGTATACATAGTCTTGAGGTCCTCTCTTATCTCTATCATTGATATGCACAACTGTATACACCCGCGGCCGCGGTCCCTCCCATAAAGTTAACATGAATCGGGGTTCATGATCAGCCGATCCCGAGTGATATTCGGTGCATGTACCATCTAGTTTTGTGACATTTGAAGTCACAATCGCGATACTTATCGCAATAATGGAGGCACGAGCTCGAGTTCCCAATTTCAGCTTTATAGATGAAACTGGAATCATATCTCTGCCATAAGTTTTGCTCAACTCGCCTCCCATATTATATTATGGCTACTGTTAACTGTCGATGATGCGTCTGGCACGTTCTTTCTGAAATCCGAATGGTCAAAGAATGTACCAAAAATGGAAACTGTTTTGGCGCTGAGGTACATATCGTCCTCAATTGCCGGCCAGTACAGTAGTGTGGGGCATGAGCGGCCTAACACCGGCTCGGGAGCGGTGCGGACGAGCCGAGGAGCTCGAGCGGTAGCACACTAAGTGTAAGGAGGGTTCAGCGGCCGTCAAGTGACAGCTGTTAGTCCATCCAAGCATCATACAGGAATCACTCGACGTTTGACTCCAATATTGCCCAAAACTACGCCCGAAAACCATTTCATAATCATACCATTCCAGTTATCTATTGCAGTAAACACAGTAGTAAACAACTACACTCGTTGTTTCCCATGAAACATCCCCTGAGTGTTGTAGGTACCAAAATAAAAGCCGAGACTCTGTAACTCCAGCCTAAGACATCCGATTCGTTCAGATGAATCAGATCCAGTCACCGAGTCTCCAGAGACAAATCCCCCACAAGTTTCGTGCGCATCATCACGATGTACCACATAACCAACCCCACGGAACTTTGAAGCTGCTCAGGAAGAAGGATTTGTGTTTGAACCACTCGGTTCGTCTAGAAAGAACCAGGAATTCCGAAAGGGCTTACGGGGGCGCAGGCCAATAGTAGCCATTTACTTCGTCCGCATGAGAGTTGGCGTTGACAAAGATAAACCGCCAGAACGATTCCAGATAGCTGTTCCGGTGGCGTTCGGTCCGGAGGGTGTCCAGCTTTTTATTCAAAATGGTCTGAGTCGTGCTTGGTATGTACTACCCTATGAACTAGACATTCGTATCGCCCATGTGACTGTGGTACTTACTTCGTTCGACATATACGATGGGGTGGAGTTGCAGGACCCGAAGGGAATCCCAGTCAGTCCCAGTGCATTTTGCACTGGTTAACGGAGGATACCTTTGGACACTCAAAATAGAAGGTGAAGCTTAAGCTGTTCGATAAGTCCACGGAGCGAGAATTCAGCCATTCGAATGCCCAAATAAATCCGTCACGAGCACAGTTGCTGCTGGTCTCAAGTGGTGGACATCCTTTCATGCACACCAGATCAGCATCAAGCCCATTCGAAGGTCTCGAGACTTCCGCGTGGTCACCGACCGATCAAAACGTGGACCAACGAGCCAGCACAACCATCAGAAGATACGGACCGGGCTCGAATGGAGCATGCCGAAAAATTAGTGACAGCAGGAGATTCAACTCGCTTGGTCTTCTGGCTATTTATCATCTGAACCTATGGGTATCAAAGTATTCCAGTAATGGCATGTTGTCACCTTCACGACCCCCACACTCCTCAGCACCATCACTATTTGCCGTGGGCCAAACAAGTTTTGAGCTGAGCCTTAAGGCCAGGTAAGCAGCTGCCTTCAGCACTTGACGGAGGCGAGGGCTGAGCATGAGGCTAGCCACTGGGGCAGAAGCTGCGTCAAAACTCTTGTAGTGGAATCCCTGGTATGGAGGGAGCAGGGCAGGGCAGACATTTCTACCTGAAGCACCAGCAGAAGAAACCGGGGTAAGTACTCTACTTGTTGAAACTTTGCGTGAATTTGGAGAGTAGCCGAGATCAAACAATGATGGATCATTGGTATCCGAAGAGTGCAGCCTGAACTCTGGGAGCCGGATAACTACACGTATCCGCTGTGAGACTGCTTTGAAGACTAGGATAGATGCTGTGTCGTCATGTGCCAGCGCTGCAATAAGAACCAACTATCCCACTGCTCCTAGACGTGCATTCTAGAGTATGTAGGGGATTCCCTGATGAGGACAATATCTGCCCTACTCGGCAGAATACGGCCTTGACCGAACTGCTAGGCAGAAGATTGCTGAATTTCTTCCCCCAGCGACGGCCTTGAATAGCAGCCCGAACTCAAATACTCCTGCGCGTCTACAAATTTGCGCTGAAAGATCTGTATCCAATTATATATGGGAAACAGGGACCGCCACCCAACAACCGCCACCCAAGTAGCCATAACGGCGATGGGAGGAGGCTACTACCTCCCGCTTCGTGGCGGGCCAACTCTCGTGTGTTTCAAGGGAGCAGCCGTAGTTGGAACGCAGGGGAAACGTGAAAAGACGGACCGTGCACAACCATGATTGCGGTGTCCCAGAGGCGTTTCTGCTTGCTCCCTCTCTCGCGTATATTACCGACGGAGTTCGGGAAACGGAGAGACGGGGTCATTCATGATTGTCTTCACGATGCACATGAAATGGATGGAGATAAAAACATTTGGCAACTCCGAGATCTAGAACCGGATTCTGATGAATAAGGCGATATTCAGGCTGGTCTCAAGGAAATCCCCCAACTTTCGGGCTTCAAACGGCAGTTATGGTATGCTAATTGCCTGCCCTATCCGCCATCTAGACTCTAGATACTGTGCCGTTGTTCCAGGGGCACCGAGAGACAATTGTTGGATAGAGAAACCAGCACTAACTAACTAATCACTCTCCATACCAGTTTACCCACACGGAAGGGCTCCTTCATCCATGGATCCCAAGTACCCTACACCTGTAAGAATATACCCAACCCAACCCACCAGGCCGCGGAAAACCCTAGATCTCAAGCCCCGACGGCATGCAATGAAGTCTCAACTATCGCAGTGCAAATCCTTACCGCCGATCCACGGGAGACATGGCCAGTCTTTGATTTGAGACGTCAACCCTCGCCGAGGTGGAATGTATCACGTCCGGAACTGCCTAACAAGGCAAAGTATTTGCAGTTGTCTGTCGTTCCAATGAGATGTTGATGAGCATTCCACTACCCCCTCGTTGTGGCTGCTAAACGAAATGAATTCTCTGACCTAGCGGAGGCGTTTTGTGGTAAACCTTGATGGTGGGGGATTTTTTGTCAGCAGAAACACACGTCTCACTTGACCAGGTAAATCCATTGGACGAAAGCCATTGCCAGGATTTGAATAAGAGAGCCATGTTTCTCACGGGACAATCTTTGTGCCCTAACTAATCCACTGCAAGACTACTCTCCAACTGAATAAAACTTAGCTCGGACACGAACCTGCGACGAGAATCGTCTCGTAGCTATGTGAACTCGCGGGGGCTGGTCTAAAAGAAAGAGCACTGAAATTGGGGAGAATGCTTAAGGGGGCGTTCAGTTGTGCGGATGTGGGCTTTCAAAAGATTTGCAAAGCCAGAATTGCAGTAGATCAATGAAATGTACACCTCTGGAGGTAATCCGGTAATCCGGTAATCCCGAATTCATGGGCCTTGGAGATAGTTTGTGGTTGCCCAGACATGTCATGTATATACATATTCCCAGAAATTTATCGAGATATCGGGCTGTGAGAGGTCGAAACTGTTCGAACACTCGAACAGCGCTGCAGCCTCATTCACTTGACACTGGAAAAAATGAACCTTGGGGACTGTTTTGCTAGGCGGTGGGGTTGTGAATTTCTGCGGGCCATCACAGTCCGTTGCACAATTGGAGGAGTGCAAAATTTGTTCTAGGGGCTGGGTTGAAATTCGTTTGTTACTCCAAGGGCTCGATCATCGAACGCGGTCTAAGCTAGACTGTTCCGTAGAGTTTCTTCCTACCCAGGAACCAGAGATACCTATCCGATTATAATTCTTGGAATCCATTTATGCCTTTTCGGGAGACTCTACTTATATACTCGGGCGATTTGGGTATTTCTACGTACACCTAAGGTCACTCGCAACGATTGTTTGCGGCGGGCGGTATTTCCGCGGGCGCCCATCAATACTGGATGAGGAAAATGAAAGATTATGAATTAGACTGCATATCGTCAAGAACTGGGTGGGCGAATCGGTCGTGTTAGAAATATTATCGTTCGTTGTTTCGTCGCCCCGCCCTACTAATTTGTTTATCCAACAGCATATGACAGTAACAACATGAACCAACAGAAACGACGGTATCCACATCCCTAAATCGAGTGCATTCCACTCCTACCGATCCTCTACATCTGAATCACCTCATCGGAAGTTCTCTTGATGCCCTTCAGGATCGGGGACCTAGAAGTGGCAGAAAAAGTTTCAGGAAGACATCACATCGCCTGGGTTTTTTGGACCAATTTACAATGTATATATGAATGGTATCCACTGAACCCTAGCAGCACAGAACGCCAAACAGTAGCTCCGATGAGTAGAGAATCGGCGATTGAACTGAGATCTTTGAAGATATGAGATAAGTCGCTGGGTGTTCGATCACTGGCTCCTGCGGAGAAGCCACGATTACATACCTTCTCACTCACGGGCAGTAGGTTAGGGTTACACAATTATGTCCGTATGCACATTTGTCTTAGCAGAGCTTTTTGACATCTCGGCTTTTGTGGGAACTAACCATAAGAAAATACCCCACGCGTTAGAATGTTATCGACATTCGATAAGCCCTCGCGAGGCGAGAAGCGAACCGGCATATGTAGGTTGGAGCAGACAGCCGTGTGAATGAACCTGCATACAACATACATGAGGCTAAGCAGGCAGTTCTGCACCTGGCGCCGGACCTAAGAGCCTTGTTGCAGAGCACCCACGAAGGCAGGGTGTAATTACTGCCTGTTACAGTGTCGTGTATCCGAATGGGATAGGTACGTGTCGCCCTTCCAAGGTGTTTTAGTGTAGACTTATGATAGAATCTACAGTGTTATGTAGGTATATGTACGAACACGTCACTCAAGAATTCAGCATCATTGCTATGCGCATATGTTAAGGGGAAGTTGTATGCGAATGTTCTCAGCAGCTGCATGCGGCACGTTTCCTCAGCTATTTTTCGGCATCGGAGCCCATAGAGTTCAAGTCAAAAAGAAGTTGGTACCAACGGAAACCGGGACTGTCACAGCAAGGAGTTCTGGAAGTCCATAGCTTAGACGTAAGCCTCTTCCGAAAGTAAAGGCCGAATCCAAATCGAACCAAATTATCAAGACGGTGTGCTCTGTGGGTTGATAACTGCCATGGGCGCGTGCTGTAATGCGTTCGTGGTTGGTGGACGCATTGAAAATTCTGGATGTGACGTTGAATAGGCACCTAAGGAAGTAAGGGTCAAGATAAAAGATCGTCAGGCGGAGAGTAGGCAGACGTTGTTGCATATCCGACTAGCCGAATGCAAGGACAGGTCTTCCGCATACCGACCGAGATCGAAGATGCGGTAGCTGGTTGATTGGTACGGTCTTCTGTGAGATAAACTTCGAAGTCTGCCGTTATGCGTGCATTTCCCCACATGTCACTGGCACTCTAGCTACGTCTCGGGTTTACAATTTAGATTTGGTCGCAGTGGTTAAGTCGATGCGGGATTGACCTACAGAACTTGCAGTAGCAGAACGAGGTTGGGGGAAGAAAGGGATTAGTGGTCGACGCCCGCATACCTGCTGAACAACGAGCAGCGCAAGCGACGTTCACCAGTTATTTAGCCGATTTGTCTCTAGTAAACGACCATTATTTGCGAGCGATTTTCGCTGTTGTCTCACATTCAACTGCCAATTAATTGTGCATCGTAATAAATAAGCACTTTGAACCAACATCGTCCGCTGATCAGTCGCTTCTCATGCTGCGATCCGTGTTTTTGTGGCGTAGTTTCACCAGGCTTCGTTTGAGAAACAAGAGGGAAAGCCATTTACGTTTGTGCGTAGACAGACACCAGTTTAAACATCGCTTCGTTGATCGAGAGTTTTATTCCAGCTCACATACCTGCCAGGTATAATCGTTATTAGGCATTCACGATATTGGGGATTTGTTAACCAATACCGCCGTGCCACATACTCAGAATGTCGCATGAAATCCAGACGTCCGACCCTGCGGGTCGCCTGAGGATGGGTGAGCAAGTGGCCATTATTGGAGATGGGAGTTGTATGATAGAATGGGTAAAGTGTATGAGTGGAGCT
The DNA here is from genome assembly GCA_014904905.1 of Wilcoxina mikolae CBS 423.85. Classification (NCBI taxonomy): domain Eukaryota; kingdom Fungi; phylum Ascomycota; class Pezizomycetes; order Pezizales; family Pyronemataceae; genus Wilcoxina; species Wilcoxina mikolae. The sequence continues at coordinate 1,610,498 of MU122092.1, forward strand.
CCGGAGTCAGAAGGAAGAGAAGAATCGCAGAGTAAGCAGTACTGCAGTGCGTATGTGATATTCGGTACTGTCGAAGGGAATCACGTGTAGTGGTTGGCTATGGACTCCTGCACGAACGTCACGACGACAGAAGAAAACAGTCCTACTTTACTGGACGGGTGCCGGTTCCTTCGAATTCAGTCTGCAACCACAATGTGTATTCCATCGAAGGCTGCAAAAAAATAAAAACGTCCATTCTCTTTCGTTTTACCGAGATCCCGGTACGGGTGAAGCAGAATCCCGAAACAAATTCACACACAACAAGCTGGATCTTGGGACCTTCACCCTTTCTTGGTAGAGACATCGTCAGCCAATAGATAGTAGTCAACCACAACGGCTTGCGCATTGCTGGGATATTCGCATTGCTTTTTTCATAACACCCCGCCGTCAGTGTCGTCTCGAGTTGATGTACTTTTTATGCACCTATCTGCTCTTGTTGCTTTTCGCACTTATCATTTGTGTCTCGTCCCCAGGCTCAATCACTAGCTCAGTCCGTGGGGAGGAGCTTGCGATCGGAATCACGTGAGACTAGGTACGAGACAACTACTGTAATAAGTAAACATTCAACTCTATTATTGACTTGGCTGCGAGCGAGCTTTCCGTAATAGGAAGAATATCCTCACACATACATTCACCACCAGCTGTGAAAGGCTCTGACTGGGTGCAAAAAATATGCGTCGTAAGACGGTTAACCTCCGGCTATACTGATATGAGTGCCACTCGGCTATGTATTGACGCCGATTGTTGCAAATAGCGAAGAAGTGAAACGCCCCCGAGAGTGGACACAGTCATTCGTTATTGTGATTCGCGGGGAGGATCATTGCTCTATAGTCGGCGTCGACGTGCGCATACTCAGATACCAGACGGTTCATCAGGTTTCAGGCGAGTCGTCTTTCAGACGGAATACTTTGATTACCGCAGCCTCGCTTGCTACCTCGCACTTTGCTGAAGTGGATCCCAGTCCGACCGGAACCGTACTGTTACGGGACAGCCGCGTCTCTCGAAGGAAGGTTACCTAGACTTACGCAGAGGTAGTTTTAACTTTCAGAGCTCGAGGCGGTGCATACTGTCATGTCCCTTACGGAGATGATAGAAACGGGAAATATGACATGATATATATAACCTACCTAACCTAGGAGCTTTTAGACTTGTTGGCAACGGCCGAAGGTGTTTTGTTGACACATTCCATGTTTTCTTTGACACATTTTCTTCAGGAGTTTTCGGCCTTTCCTTCTCAGCTTCTGATGAGTGCAAATTTCCCGCAATTGGTTGGCCGAACATCTTGCCCATTGACTTCACTAGTGAAACTGTTTTCCGTTCACGGCCCTTCCCGCTTCCCAACTATTGCAGGTTTGCTAAGAAGTCAGGATGGAAAGGGAGCTGCCTTTCGGGTTTCTTGGATAATACTTGATGCATAGCGCCGGCTTCTGCCAGTTTTCTTCAGCAGATGTTTACCTGAATTTCTTCACTGTCATCTTGCATGCACAGAATTGGGGGGTAGCGTGAAGGTGGCTGATGGCTGAAATGTGGATTTCTGGGGGCTCTTTGGGGGTTTATACAAGCCTGATATCAAACGTCCTCATTTATGCATATAACGAGACCCCAATTAATTCGATAGATTGCGTTTCTCGTAATTTCAACTCAAGGCGGGATTTTCTGAGTAGGCCATATATCGCCAGAAGTTTGCATTCCGGATGCGTAGTTTCAACTGCCAACTTCTGTTACCTTTCCTATTGTTGTTGCTTTTTTTCGCGACCCAGAACCGAATCCTGGGTTTGTTTAGCAGGACTGGGCTTGCTGGTTATCCCTGTCCCTGCACAACAAAAGGAAAAAAAGTTCAAACTGGAACTAGCTTGACTAGGCTCGGAACCCAACCCCTGGATCGCTATTGCTCCGTTCCAAAACCTTGGGCAACCCCACGGCAGATATTGGGTCGACAGAGACTCAAATCATCACCGCTGGGAGATTCACCCTGAGCAGGAACCTAGTGGCCTGACGAATTTGAACAGCCAAGACTTCCGCTCCCCTCCTTCGGGCCCAGCAAAAGAAAAGACCGGTCGACCGGTGAGAGCCTGCAGCCCTCTACGAATGGTTATGTGCGTACTGGATGAGCAGCTTAACATTTTTCTGGTGACAATCGCGAAGGGGCATACTGTGGTAGATGTGGAGGCATACGTAGTTGGTAGTGTTTGTTCGTTGGTGGGGATGCTGGTGGTGTGGATGGATGTATGTGTAAGTGTGTTAGAGGCGCACAGCACAATATGCAAGCAGTTGCTATCGTTGCAGAATTTGAAGACCACCAACTTCCTCACGGATACTTAGACAAATTTCAGTACCAAAGTTCAGCTACCGCAGGATATGCAAGCACACCTCATTCGATCAACAATACAGCCAGTAGAGTACTCTACATCACATAGGCAGAAACAAGGCAGAAATGGTTAACGGACTGACGGGTTCCCGAAGACACCTGAACAGATGCAACGCAAGAAGGGCGGGGAGGGAGGGTAGGAAAAAGAAAGTCCGACCATCACATCTCGATTTCTGCAGGCTCTTGAGAGAGGCAGGCGGGCGAGTTGCTGCGAAGGGTAGGAAGTTAGGCAATAGTGGATGCTCTAGGAAGTAACTTCGGAGACGAGGGAAGAAAGCTCGCCAGTAGGAAACGGCGAAAACATGCCTTTCTACCAGTATCGACACACTTGGTCTGCATCTCGTCAATCTCTCCATCCCGCTACTCGCCGCACTCACCCATACCCATACGCTTTGCCACAGCCGCTACTAGGTGCCCGTTCTCCTCGCTCCCTCGTTGCTCTCATCTCGTCCCAGTTCGCTCTTGGCTCCAAATGCTACTCTAGCCTCTTGGGACTAGGGCTAACCAATTCTGCGATCCCGGCATTCTGCAGCTCTGGTGTAATAGAACCAAAAGGCGCTTGTCTGGGCAGCTTCCAATAATGCCTCTGGACTGTTGATCCAGTATCCCAGCAACATCCGACCTATAATTCGACTGCGTACCCGCTCCGTCATCTTCACTTATCTATTCTCCCCGTCCCTTGATTCTTGATTCAACCTTCTATCCCAAGGTTCATCTCTCCACCAAGCATCAAAAAGTACACCTGCGGCAACGTGCCTCCATAGACGTTCGTCATCCTGCCAGTAGGTACAGCAGTGCGGCTACTCTGCAACGCCGATATCTGTATCGACCACGACCATTCTACCAAATCCCCCATCAATTGTGCAGCACCCTCAGAATAGATTATCCCACTCCCCGAGTCGGATCCTTGTGATACACACGCGCACACAGACATTCGTTGGCGGTACAGCATCAACCAAATTATCAAATGGACATCCTAGAAATCATCGATGACAAGGACCAGAGCATCGCCGAGAGCGGCCAGCGGCGGTTCCAATGCCCTGAGCCTGATTGTGTAAAGGTTTGTTCTCTTCGTCCTCTCTGGTAGCCGTTCATGGTTGCATCCAGGATCCGGAGCTATTGTACTTATCTTTTATGAACACACGCTAATATATTCTTGAATAGAGTTTCAATCGCAAATCAGATCTACAGAGACATCACCGCATCCACACAAATGAGAGGCCATATATATGCCATTACGATTGCGGCAAATCATTCATTCAAAGAAGTGCCTTGACGGTACACATCCGAACACATACTGGCGAGAAGCCTCATCAGTGTGAATATGTTGGATGTGGGAAGCGATTTTCGGATGTAAGCAATATTTGCGATTTTCTTTTTGAATTTTAACTAACCAGCGTCAGTCTTCGAGCTTGGCGCGACATCGACGAATCCACACAGGCAAGCGTCCATATCTGTGCCCAGTTAACGGGTGTGAAAAGAGGTATCCCACCTGACAAATATCCAATCAAGTACAAATTCTAATTCACTTGCAGTTTCTGTCGGAAGACAACATTGACGAAGCATGCCAAGCGCCATCATCTCTCGGAGAATGATAGAGCAGAATCAGAGGTTGATGATACCGATGAGGATTCTCCCACCTCATCAACGCCCAAGAGGCTTATGGCAGCAAAGACTCAGCAGAAGAAGGTCGCTGCTAAGCGACTGCAACAACGAAAGCAGTGCGCGCCAATACCAACTACTATGTTGACGTTTTGCCAGACCAGCAGCTTTCACGAGCCTTTAACGCCTCAAAGCCCATTGGATATTCATTCAGCGTCCTCAAGCCGCCATACGAGCTTTTCGACAGCTTCCTCTGGGTACTACAGCGAGACACAAATGATGCACATGTCCTCAACAATGAACCAGCCTCCGACGCCTCAGAGCCCCTATTATGATGAGCCAGACAATCACAGGCCAATTTCGCCGGCGGCGACGGTGGTACATCGTAATGACGGCTACCACACACCTACAGCGAGCCAGGCAGGCTCTGTGAACGGGTCATTTGATGGCGGACTCCGGATTATTTTGGAAACCCAGACACCTGATCAACTGCTTTTGGCAGCTCAGCAAGCGCTCCAAAGTAGTCCCGGTAGCCTTTCATCCTGCTCATCTACCTCCAGCCATTCTTCGGTAGACTACTTCTGTCACGCTCATCAACAAACTTCGACCCCTTATCAATCTCCGTACCCTATTTCACCGTGCTACGGTGCACCTCAGTTCCACCCCAGTGTACAGTACCAGTCGGGTCCGTTTTCTGTCGCCGCACAACATGTATGGTACGAGATACCACACCAACACCTAATGGCCGAACATTCACAGAGAATTGAGTTTGGTTATGATATGCCATACATCAAACAGGAGCCTGAGATTGTGCTGCCTTCTCGGCGAGGTTCCTTTTGTTAGGCCACCGATGTAAAGGCACGGCCTAACAGAGCGACGCAGTACTGCTGTGTTTGTATAAAGTTTTCCCTTGTCATTTCACATTTCATTGCATCGATCCAGGGCGGCTTAGAGAATTGCGTTACGTTTGTGCTTTTTAGTCATGTGCAAAGTGGGGTTTTCATTGGGGTTTGGACTGCAAATGCTTTACTTTCCTTTTCGGCTCACTAAGACGGGTACAGCTTCGCGGCAATCGGTGTATGGTGATTTTACAAGATGTTTGTGTGGTAGTTTGTTTTGGCTTGTTTTTGCTGTGTTTTTGGGTTGATATTTGTTTGGATCCCCCCTCTTCGTTGCACATACTGACCCTTTCTCTGGACATTATTATCTTTTTTGCCTATCAGAAACCTGGCTATAGTTGGTGGGCATCGGAGTTTTGAATTCGCCTGGCTACATCTGACCCGGAGGGCAGCGGACCTCTGCCGAGTGGCTCGTCTTTAGCTGTATCTGTTCTCATCACCCTGACGCCACAAAGAACAGTGGCGAATCTTCGAATATACATACTACATACTTATTTCATTACTATTATTATTCCTATTTTCCTTTTCCTTGCAAAATACCTCCTTTAAATCTGGGTTTTTCTTCGGACAGTCTCTCATATATTATTTTTACTCGGGCGGATGGGTCTGATTTTCGTCGATTTGTTAGCTATTTGTATTGGTTGGCGGGAATTTTTTTTGTTGGTTGGTTGGTGAGTGTATGTATCATGGGAGGCAGGGAATACGTTAAATTGGCACAAATAGGTAGGAGTGGGGTACACCGAAGAATAAGTATCAAACTTCTCCTTCCTATATAGCTATCCCAATTAAGCACTTCTGCATAACTCCCGTGTGTGCCGACTTCCAGTCACATCCCCTTGTTTTCTGAAGGTTTCGTGGATCAGGACCATGACGATGAAGCCTCCATCGGTTCTCCCCTGAAGATTCACTTCGTTGGTCAGGAATTTTTTACTCTAATGGGAGAAAGTCTGACCGCCAGTTGTGGTGGCGTTCCCACTCACCAGTTTGATGGGCTGGTTTTGATCATGATAATTGGAACCTTGGGATTTGCACCTGCTTCCTTCAGGCGCCTACGGCAGGGTGGGGGTGGGGCGGTGAGGTGGGGTGGACATCAAACATTCACACATCTCAATCTGCCGTGGTATACGTACTAAGTATGTATGTGGGGTTTTGCAGCTGGGGGGTGGGAGGGGGGAGGTCAACTGCGGTGTTGGTGATAGTAATGGGAGCGCCACGTTTCGGTTGGGTCAATCCAACTTGGTAGGCAGACCAGGTGTATGGGAGGGAATGTACCTGGTGTATGGGAGGACCGAACCGAGGAGCTGGGTGTTTGGTAATTAGAATAAACAAATAACATGGTAAGTTTAATAATATATCATCATGTTTATATACTATCGCGTGGACCAAGGCACCCAAGCCAAGGGTATTTGGACTAAGTAGTTCAGTCTGTTTGACAAACTTCTGCATTCTGTTGTTTACCTGGACGAATGCGGTCTTCATCCTAATTCTCTTTTGCTGTGTTTCGGCGGGTTTTTGCACTTTATAAGTGCACTTTCATCTCGCATAGACAACGTGATAGGTAGCATCCGCGGAAGTTGAAAAATGATCTCGATGTCACGTATCACAGCCGCGATACTTCGGATAGTCGATGCGAATCGTCCCTGCTTGCCACCAATTCGATTGCCGCCCGCTACGCTGAGGGAGGCATGGCGGTCCGCTTCCGCTGCTGCCATTAACTGGTAGAGTGTCCCATTGGCCCGCCCGGACTTAGGCAAGCTTACGCGCCACGTCACGGCAAACGGCTATCATCCAACCGATCGCCGACAGGAAAATGATGAAACAAGAACAATCAACGGGTCGAATTCCGGGTACATGAAATATCACTCGCGTACATTGCTAAGCGTAAACTGTTCGTCGCGAGTAATTTGCATAATTTGCAAATTTACATATCAAAGATCAAGCGGTCCGGACCCGGAGTTGCGTAATTGGCTTCTCGCCGATAATTGTACCCACGTTCTCGCCACTCGGGACCGCAAGGAAGTATCAAATTCTCCAGCATTCCCCGGAAGTTCGTGGATTTATATGACCCATATTGCGATGGGTAGGCGGCAACAGATGGCTAGCATCGCCGTGGCACATGGAAGGCCTGTTAGGAAATCCGGATCGTTATTCACCGAGCATCTCGCGCCGTTGAATTGCATCCTTCCAACAGGCGCGTGGCTGTGTCGTCTCGGAAGTGAACGTTCTTCTAGAAACGAAGATTTGGAACGGCCCCACCTATTTTTAATGGAATAATTTCCGTTCTAGTAGGTTACCAAATCCAGCCGGTTAAATCGAAATGGACTTGATGGTGCTGTCCAGTAAATATTCGGGCTGCAGCCACACTTTGTACTGGTTATTTAATTACTGGGTTGGCTAGCCTCGGTAATCTTCCCGCATCATTGGATCGTTCCTGCAGGATGGGAAATAAGAAGAATTTCATACCAATCTACATACCAATTTCGTCCGCCGGAAGTAAATTGATGAACGGTCCAGTGGGACGGCCTGTTCTACTCAATGGGACAGCCTAGATATTCAGTGGGACGGCTACTAAAAATTCAGTTATTGATCGGCATTTTGACGGAAAGCTCCGCTGCGTAGGCTGTCCCACTCTTGCCCTGTCCATCACTTATTGAGACTCAGTGAGGCGCTGTGATGATAATCGGCGGGCCGAGAAGGATAGTAAGGCGCTGTCAAATTTCTGCATCTATTTAAGATCTAGCTGGTCGGCATTTCATTCCATAAAGGCAACGGTAATCTAGATTCTAGAAGCGAATTCTTCAGAATATTCGACGGTAGCAGTCCTACCACAGCCGTAGGTCAAGGCGTCGATAATTGGGAATGGCGTGATGAATACGATCTGAATACGACCCAATTGCCCCGATTTTGCAAGACTGTACTCTAGTAGCTCCCACGGGCTAGACACGATGTTGATATCGGCATGGCCGACGTTATGTACCGAGAACCTGTTGCGCGGAAATCGTGGAATCCGGATGTGAGCCATGCTCGCGGGTGCCGAACGATAGATGTGGATTCATTGGCCGTCTGGCCATCTCCAAAGATTCAACTTTTCCTGGAGATGAATGACCGTTCCCTTTCTGATCTACGCCCTCAATGACGTGAAAACTCTATTAACAATGGTAGGTTGTACCACAGTCGATATCCTCTTCAAAACGCCCATGATTGCGCAATTGCTCTAAGACGTCGTGGAAACGATCGGACAATAAACGCCAATTGCCGTTGGCTAGAGCATTTGTTTCACTATAAAGACTACTTTAACTCCTTGTATCAACCAGAAGAATCGATACTCAACAAGTTTAGAGACCCCGTGCTCCACTACTCTCTGACCTAGAAGCACTCTTGAGGGCAGTCAGGCGCTGACGACACGGAACAGGGTTCTTGCTCGAGATTGCGCAAACAAGTTGGCGGACAAACGGTAACTACGACGAGTGGAGGAAACATTATTGACGAAATTGCGCTATTCAGTCCGTGTTGGACCACAAATTATCACTCGGTGATGAGTGCCGACCACAGCCATCAGCTAACAACATCATCTATTCGATGCATGGTGTTCTGGAAGCAGGTTCCAAAGGGGAAAGGAGTAGACACGCTATGCTGCCATGGTTCATTGCACTGCGCCCCGTTTCCACGTCTCGTCGCTGTTGGCTTCCTCTCGCATGTGTCCCGTCTACCGTTTTCTGCCTCTCCTTGTCCAGCACTTTGCAAATTTGTTTGCAGCGTCCTGTATTTCATACCAAGCGGGAGGGGGGCGGGAGGAAACGGGAGGAAACGGGAGGAAACGGAATTGCTGTTGCCAGTCATAATTGAAGTGACCGCAGTTCAACAATCCAATTGAATTGAAGAGTTCTTAGACACTGCTTTTCCCCCCTTATCTCTGCCGCTTCTCCCCCTTGGTTGAGTGGCAATACCAGTATTCACTGGCACCTTGTGGTCAGAATTTGGGCTGTGGCCTTTCCTTACTCTTCCGTTCTGATTCTGGAACCGGGTTTACCGTATCGCCCACACTTGCATCTTTAACCTCCACCGAAATAACCTTTCTTATAATCGCTTTTGGAGAAAGATGCGCCCATCTCGATCGACCGTTGTTGCTGAAGAATACTCCAAGTATGTACTGCAGTGCAAACGCACTAGATATTGCGGCTTGGCGCACCGACCCCACCATACCCCGCCGTTTTTTCCTCAGTCGCCTCCCATCTTCAGCTCAATTGAACCCAGTTACGCTCAAGAATATCATGGAATCCGCGATCCAAGCTGCTGTTTCGTCCGTCCAATCCGTCCAATCCGTCCTTCGTGCTCCCGCACACAAGGTCCTTCTTTTGGGCAGCGGTTTCGTCGCGAAGCCTTGCCTCGACATCCTGGCCAAGGAGGGTATTGCGACTACTGTTGGTGGGTAACAATGTTCTACCGTGGAGTTGATATACCGAAATGAATTGAATTGAACTGAATTGGTTCGAATATAGCTTGCCGTACTCTCGAAAGTGCAAAGAAATTGTCGGAGGGCGTGAAGTTTACGACGCCAATCTCTCTTGACGTCTCGGACGAGAAGGCGCTTGACGTTGAGGTTGCCAAACACGATCTCGTTATCAGGTGTGTGTGTGCTGGTTTTATTTCCAGCAAATCCCAGGGTTGACATTCCGTCCAGTTTAATTCCTTATACCCACCACGCCGCTGTCATCAAGTCTGCAATTAAGTCGAAGAAGCATGTCGTTACCACATCTTACGTTTCACCAGCCATGGAAGAGTTGGATGCCGCAGCCAAGGAGGCCGGAATCACCGTCATGAACGAGATTGGTCTTGACCCTGGAATTGACCATCTTTATGCAGTCAAGATGTTTGATGAGGTGCACGCCAAGGGCGGAAAGGTGCTGTCGTTCCTGTCATACTGCGGTGGACTCCCCGCACCAGAGAACTCCGGGAACCCCCTGGGATACAAGTTCTCGTGGTCTTCTCGCGGCGTGTTGCTTGCGCTGAGAAACTCCGCCAAGTACTGGAAGGATGGAAAGGTTTGCCATATTTCCGGCTTCTGATCTCAGGGGTCCTGCTGACAGTGTATTGCAGATTGAGGAGATCTCTGGTCCCGAGCTCATGGCTGCGGCCAAGCCCTACCACATCTATCCTGGATTTGCCTTCGTCGCCTACCCCAACCGTGACTCCACCGTCTACAAAGAACGTTACAACATTCCTGAGGCCGAAACAATCATTCGTGGTACTCTTCGTTACCAAGGTTTCCCCGAGTTCGTTCACGCCCTCGTCGACATTGGGTTCCTTTCCGATGAGCCTTCTGAGACCTTCAAAGAATCTCTTCCCTGGAAGACTGCGTTGGCAAAACTCCTCGGCTCGAGCTCTGAGAAGGAGGAGGACCTGATCTGGGCAATATCTTCCAAGACTACATTTTCAAGCACAGATGAGAAGAACAGAATCATTGCTGGTTTGAAGTGGCTAGGCCTTTTCGGTGATGAGAAGAACACTCCTCGTGGTAACCCGCTTGATACTCTCTGTGCTGTCCTTGAGCAGAAGATGCAGTACGAGGAGCACGAGAGGGATTTGGTTATGTTGCAGCACAGATTCGAGATTGAGAACAAAGACGGTTCAAAGGTGTGTTCAGTTAGCAGCCCTAACTATCCAGATTCATGCTGACGGTAAACTTCAGGAAACCCGCACTTCTACCCTCGTGGACTACGGTGTTCCCGGTGGATATACTGCCATGGCTAAACTTGTCGGTATTCCTTGCGGTGTCGCAACCAAGTTGGTTCTCGATGGAACTATCAACAATAAGGGTGTAATTGCACCTATGAACGCAAATATTAACACTCCTTTGATTGAGGAGTTGAAGAAGCTTGGAATCGAGTGCAAAGAGGAGCTTGTTTAAATACATACTGGCGCATTTGGGGTTTTTATGGCTAGGGGTGGGGGGTTTGGTGTGCTTTTAGTTTGAGTGGGTAAAGTGGTGGAACCAAAATGGCGTATCTATATGAATATGATATTTCCTTGGAGAAGCTATCATTTGCAACTCGTAGTCTTTTACCATCGTCCAAAGTCGGCCGAGTGATGGATTGAGTGAAATTGACGACATGAGTCACATGACTGGTGCCGGAATGTTCCAAGTTCTTCGTTACTAAGCCGCGTCGATCAACCGCAACTCCTTTGAACTCGAACTTCTCCGCTACCCCCCACACCCCGCCATCTAATACAACACACACTGCGGATTCAGCGTCACTCGTTTGCTTTGGTTTTATCTCACATAGACCGAGGCAGCATCAGGCGCCAGCTGCCCGGACAATGGCATCGTTACTTCTCGCCTCCGGATCTCTTCAGGTACCCACAAAGCTCTGTTCCATTATGTCGCACAGTGGCAAAGTATTGCTCGAATGCTAATGTCATCTGTAACACGATAGGGGATCTCGTCGTTGTCATCAGAGCTTCTTCCGAGCGTCTCCAGCTTACTTATAGGTTCGCGGAGTCCACTACGGCCGGTCCAACTGCGGGAGTCATCTCACTCATCTATTCGACCCTTTTCTATTGCCAGTAGCGCGGCCAAGGTATGTGGAATGTTTTTTCAGGAAGGTATGAGGATAGATCTGACCCTCTCCAGACGGAACAGCCTGCTTTCTTGAAATATGCTACGTTTCCTCTCGCTGCATCTCCTCTCGCGGTACATGCTGGCAGTCTCAATGGCACACCTCTTCTTGCCGAACGGATATTGTCTGCAGGCCTCCGCAGGCCAGTCGCTGGGTTTTCTGTGTCCAGAAATTTTTCGTCGTTACCTCCGTTTTCACTCAATCGTATCCAACCGGCTCCGAAGCACCCTCAACAAACTCAAATCCGCGCCGTGATGTCTTTCGGCGGTAGCCCTTCGCAGTCGACTCTTTTCCGTGCGGAACAGTTTGCCAATAACAGCCCGCAGAACGCTTACGCCCAGGAACGTTTCTATGATCTTTTACTTCGTGCCGGTCTTCCCCATGTTGTTGCAGAACGATACCAATGTGGCATGTATGCTGCCAACAAGGGATGTGATGAGAAATACGGACGGGCTGTCGAAAAGATATCTATGGCTGAGGACACACCTCTTTCAATGGACGGAACTGCTGCCTATGCCGGTGGTCGTACTGGTCTTGGTCCCGACAAGGTGCAAGCTATCGGACAAGCTGTTGCTGCTCGGTCTCGCGGTGGGAATGTATCAATTAATCACGGCAAAAGTTCTGGGAGCTCTGGAGGCAGAGAAGACCCGATCTATGTGGTGGTTGACGAATCCATCGGCGGCTCTATCTTTAAGTGGATCAAGTTTCTGTTCTACTTTGCACTCGTTGGCTACATCGCATTAGTTTTTCTGTCCCTGGCTGTCGAATTCACTGGAGTCCTGAAGAGCACCCGAAGCCCAAGCAATAACGAGGCAACGGCTTCCCAACAGACTACCCGATTCAGTGATGTCCACGGCTGTGATGAGGCCAAGGATGAACTCCAAGAACTGGTTGATTTCTTGAAGGACCCTAAGCAATTCTCGAATCTTGGTGGCAAGCTTCCCAAAGGTGTCCTTCTCGTCGGACCTCCTGGTACTGGAAAAACGCTTCTTGCAAGAGCTGTTGCTGGCGAAGCTGGTGTACCTTTCTTCTTCATGTCTGGTAGTGAATTCGATGAAGTATATGTTGGTGTGGGTGCTAAGCGTGTCCGTGAGCTTTTTGCTCAAGCTCGCGCTAAAGCACCGGCAATCGTATTCATTGACGAACTGGACGCCATAGGAGGCAAGCGTAATGAGAGGGATGCTGCTTATGTCAAACAAACCTTGAATCAACTTCTGGTCGACCTCGACGGGTTTTCACAGAATAGTGGAGTTATCTTCCTCGCGGCCACGAACTTTCCTCAAATGTTGGACAAAGCCTTGACCCGACCCGGTCGTTTCGATAGGAGTATCACAGTTCCATTACCCGATGTCCGAGGCAGAATTCAAATTCTCAAGCATCACATGAAGAAAATCAATGCATCCGCCAACATTGATCCTTCTGTTCTGGCCCGCGGAACCCCTGGCTTCTCTGGCGCCGCTCTCGAGAATATGGTTAACCATGCCGCCGTTCGTGCCGGCAGGCTGAAGGCAACTGAGGTGAAGATGGAGCACTTCGACTGGGCCAGAGACAAGATCATGATGGGAGCCGAGAGGCCCTCTGCCGTCATTCCGGTGAAGGAGCGGATGAACACTGCTTACCACGAGGGTGGGCACACCTTGGTCGGTCTTTTTACTGAAGGTCACAACCCCGTTTACAAAGTTACCATCATGCCGAGAGGTAACGCACTGGGTATCACGCACTACCTTCCCGAAGGAGATGAGTTGAGTATTACCAAGAAGCAGTGTATGGCCCAGATTGATGGTGCGCTCGGCGGAAAGATTGCAGAGGAGATCGTGTACGGTTCTGACAATGTCACTGGAGGTTGCGCATCCGTTCGTATTCCTACTAACACATGCCTCTGTAATTTGCTAAATTTTCAATAGGATCTCGGCAATGCAACTGCGGTCGCGAGAATGATGGTGACCCGCCTCGGTATGTCGGAAGCTTTGGGCGATGTCGATCTCACAGATGAAAGTAATCTCTCTTCTGGAACCAAGGAACTCATCGAGACTGAGGTGAGGCGTATTATCAGCGAGGGCCGTGCACGTGCCACCAAACTTCTCCTCTCGAAGAGAAAAGAATTGGATTTGATTGCCAATGCTTTGGTCGAATACGAGACTTTAAGCGCGGATGAGATCCAGAAAGTATTGAGGGGGGAAAAGCTACCGGGAAAGGGAGATCTGATTTCGAAGACGTCGATCGAGCTACCTGAAGGAGTTTACTCGGGACCTACTCTGGAGGGTGGACCTGGCAGCGCTGGCGAGGTTCATACCTCCACCCCCACTGGCGGTGAAGCGAAGGGAGTATAAGATGGTGTATGATTTGCGAGGTGAATGGGATGAAGCATGTTGCTTTAGTCTCTTGTATTACCATTTGCTTGGTTCGTTTGCCATGGTCATCTATGTGATGACGGAATATTGATTCCTTATTTTTATCTCACGCTCTTTCTTTCACTACTACATTTGCATTTCCTCTCATCGAACGGGTTGGGTTGTTTTTTTTTTCTTTTCTTTTTTTTTTGAAAGAGGTGTGTGTATATGGGAACCTCATCCGAAAGTAACTCGCGATGATACGGGTGCTTCTGTAGAAAAAACACATCTCAACTTTGATCCTCTTCCCTCATGTGTTGTCGTTGACCAATCATTCGATTTGGTTGGTCAATTCTGGTCATGTGACATACCGAACAATCGCTCCGTCTCCCGAACATCCATCTAGTGCCAGAGACTCGACGACGTCAACCGTATATCCATACCTCGACGCCACCAACACCACCGCCTCCTCTTTAAAGGCTTCTGCGCCTGCCTCTCTCCACTCAACAACTTTTCGAGGCGCACCTCACAATGGCTCTCCCGTTCGTACGGCTCGCCTCTCGCTCGTCCGCCAAGTTCCTTCCCCGGTTTGCCGCCGCTCCCATCACCGCACGACGCTTCGCGACAACACCGACGAAACAGGCAGAAGCCGAGTATCAGCGCACTACTTTAGTGGAAAACCCAGACCCTCTGGCAGCAATCAACCAAAATGCTACGAATCCGACACCTGGTGTGTCTCCGGAATCGAGGAAGATTAGACATTACACCGTCAATTTCGTGCGTTCTCCTAGTGGATTGGGGTTGAGGTCGGGTCTGACGAGATATAGGGACCCCAACATCCAGCCGCTCACGGTGTGTTGCGATTGATTCTGGAGCTCAAAGGAGAAGAGATCCTGCGGAGTGACCCCCACGTTGGACTATTACATCGAGGAACGGAGAAATTGATTGAATACAAGACTTACCTTCAGGTATGCGCGATGAACTTACTAAGTAGATAGTACTGATAACGGCGTGGCAGGCCCTTCCATACTTCGACCGTCTCGACTACGTCTCTATGATGACCAACGAACAATGCTTCTCTCTTGCCGTTGAGAAGCTACTAAACATCGAAATTCCCGACAGAGCAAAGTGGATTCGTACCATGTTCGGCGAGATTACTCGTATCCTCAACCACCTTATGTCTGTCCTTTCCCATGCCATGGATGTTGGTGCCTTGACGCCCTTCCTGTGGGGATTTGAGGAGCGGGAGAAGCTTATGGTATATATACCCCTCCCGTTCCACCTACCACACATATTTATTCCTGTAGGAATTTTACGAGCGTGTCTCCGGGGCCCGTCTCCACGCCGCATATGTCCGCCCTGGTGGTGTCCACCAAGATCTCCCTCTTGGTCTTCTCGATGATATCTACCAATGGGCTACTCAGTTCGGTGACCGCATCGACGAAGTTGAGGAGCTGCTTACCGACAATCGCATTTGGATAGCACGTACCAAGGGTGTAGGTGTGGTGAGCGCTGCTGATGCCCTCAACTACGGCTTCAGTGGTGTCATGCTCCGCGGCTCCGGAATCCCGTGGGATATCCGTAAATCGCAACCGTACGACGCCTATGGCCAAGTAGAGTTTGACGTGCCTGTTGGTCAGAACGGAGACTGCTACGACCGGTACCTTTGCCGTATGGAGGAGTTCCGTCAGTCGCTACGAATCATCCATCAGTGCCTGAACAAGATGCCTCCTGGCCCCGTCCGTGTTGAGGACTACAAGATCTCGCCTCCCCCAAGAGCTGCCATGAAGGAGAATATGGAGGCTCTGATTCATCACTTCTTGCTATACACCAAGGGTTATGCGGTCCCACCGGGTGAGACTTACTCGGCTATTGAGGCACCGAAGGGTGAGATGGGTGTTTTTGTCGTTTCGGATGGTTCCGAGAGACCCTACAGATGCAAGATCCGTGCTCCTGGGTTTGCACATCTTGGATGCTTTGATCAGGTCGCAAAGGGACATTTGTTAGCTGATGCCGTGGCGATTATTGGTACGATGGATTTGGTGTTCGGTGAGGTGGACAGATAGAGCGGGACTGCAGTGGGTTGTATAAAAAATAAATGAAGGCGACTCGCTCGCCGTGAGGTCCTTGGGAGAGGGAGTATATGTGAATATATATACATGAATGGCGACGATGGGTGACAGTTACCTTCCTCCATGATAATAGGTGATAACTCATGACGGGAAAACATTATCGACGGTAGATTATCCCTAGGACCTTCTAAGCTTCCGAAGGATCTGATATCAAGGCGTTTGAGCAATATGATTTGCATTGATTTATTTTATATCAAAACATCTTTATTTCCTCCATTCTAGTCCTGAATTGGAGCAATCACAAATCTGAGACCTGCACTTTCTCCCAAGGTGCATAACTATCTGATCAAACATCAAACAAAGAAATATAACATATAATATACCCAATCACCATCAACCCACCTCCCCCACCATCACCAAACCAATAACCCACGCTTCACAGAAATCCCACACGAACCCAATCAATTCGCAAGACAGAATGGAATCCCAAATCCCCGACCGATCCCTCAACCGAAAGTCTTTCATTCCTTTTAAAATCCCGAACAAACATCATTGGGCGCCTCATACTCCACCTCCTACCCCTACCCCTCCTCCATCTACAAGACCGAGCGAATCTGAACATCTACGGGTATCTCACGATGATAATTGGTCACGAGGTCAACACACACGAGTAGAAAGGACTGAGGAGAAGCGGAGGAGGTTGAATGATAGGGATGAGGAACTACTGGTAGTGGGTATTTCTAGCGCGCGGAGGAGGGACGAGAGGGACGATATCGATAAGGAAGAGGATGAGATTGAGGATAGGGCGATTATGGAAGAGAATAAGAAAGCGGTTATTGAAATGGATGTGGAGCCGCGGCCGCGCTTGGGGAAGTCGTCACTCGAGGTGGCGATAGAGAATATTAAGCGCGATATAGACAAAGAGGAGGAATTGATGAGGAGGGACAAGCAGATTGGGGTTGAGAGAGCTAGGGTGGCAACCACAGCCGCCGCAGTTGTCGAGGCGGCGGGGAACGACCATGAACGCCTAAGAAAAAGGGTCTTGGAGAGTATTGCTCTCAAAAAAGCCAGCGGAGAATTCGAAGAAAGAACGACAAAAGACTGGGAGGAACTAAAACGACGTGTGAGGCGCCGGCGGAGCTCAACACAACACGGCAATGCGATTCGGTTACAGATACGAAGCGATTTGACGGGAGTTACAATTGAAATAATACGTCGTATTTGATTGTTTGTGTATCACCATATGTATTGTGAATACTAGTATCGGAGAATATGCTACGCCAGTAAGCAGTTCGAGACTACGGAGAATATTGATAGACTAAAGCAAAAAAGCATGTTGAACAAGCATTGTACAGTAGTAATATCTACTAGTAGACCACACTTCAGCACATCACTCGTCAAGCCTGAGTACTCCCCCAGAACTCCATTCTCTCCAAAACCCTCTTCCTCAAATCCTCCACGGCAATATTCCCCCGTCCAGCCTGTTCAAGCTCCTTCTTAACCCTCTTTTTCACGCCCTTATTAGGATTATACGGAGCGTTATCACCCAGAATCTCATTGACTAAATTAAGATATGCCAGTCCAAACTTGATACCGATCAAGACTCTTTTCCGTACCACCTCTCTATCATTTACCCCCCCTTTCTCCTTATCCGTCAACGTACTCTCTAGCTTAATCCGCTCCCGCCGAATTTGATTTTCCGCCGTGAAAAACGCTGCACTCAAGGCTTTAGTCCGGTCCTTTTGAGTACGTTCTGCCTTGCTTTTCTGTTGCCTGAGTTTCCGAGCTCTGCGATTCGCCTTCTTCCTCTCAGCTGCCTCCTTCCTCGCAGCTTCCGTCATGTTGTCGCCTTGAGCGTCATTACTGTTGGAGGGTTCATCTGTGCGGAAGGCTGTGGCGGTGTCGTGAGGAGGAGGAGGAGGTGGTGGTGGTGGTGGTGGTGGTGGTAGTGGCGGCAATGGTGGTGGTGGTAGTAGTAGTGGTAGTAGTAGTGGTTGTGGTGGAGGAGGACGCCTGGTGATTATGGGGGTGGTGGTAGCGATGGTGACGGCGGTGGTGAAGAATTGGGGGACCGGGTACCATTGGAACTCCATTCGTATATCTATACTATTGACCGGGGTAGAGAGCTAGTTAGAATCGGAAATTGTGCTATATTTTCTAGAGAGTACGTACCTATTTTATTTCTTCGATGTGATAAGGAGCAATGGCGATGAATTGAAAGAAAGGGGTGGGAGTTAAAAAGTACACTTTGATGCAGTACCGGTCCGAATACGAATGGACCTCAGGGAGACGGAGATTATCATATCAATGTCTTGAATTCGAAGTCACAACCACCCCCCGAAAGAGATCCAGGAGAAGATCGGCAATATTTTGAGAACATCTCACGACACTTGGCTGGCTGGGAATTGGTGGGGGATAATTAATCTATTGAAGAGTATAGCATTTGGATATTACTCTTTTTTTTGACTCTTGAGGATTCGTTTTGCATGGTATATCACTCATGGTAATAATTTCATAATTCGTTACTTTGGGAGGCACCGTGTGTCTATTCTGTACAGATGAGAGAGAGAGAGAGATAAAACCTCGAGACTACCTACAGTTTGTGTGTGTGTGGGAGAAGCAAGCAGTCATAAGTGCAAAAGTGCACTTTTGTATGCAACATAATTTGCTATCTCTAATACTTCATATACAGTTCTACCATGGACATTTACAGCAAAAAAATAGCACTCTGAAAGCGAACAGAAAAGCGCCAGACCTGTTCTGAAATTTTTGGGCCATACCCCCACCTAGTGCTGAATGTTGCCGAATAGATGCAGCTTTCACAGCTATGGGCCCGTCCAGCATGCAGGTTCAATCGCGGCGAGATATCTCGCGAGGTCGATCTCTTATATGACCGCTTCTATCCATTCACTACTAGCAGTAGTTGCCCTTGAAGGGCAAGGTGTTGGAAATCTGCTCGTCCGCCCGAGTTCATCATGAGATGGACTGGCGAATTTAGTCTTGTCATTATCTGACTTGGGGTTCGAGCTCGCAAGCTCGCCATACTCGTAGCCTCGGCTGGGTAATTTCGTGATAGTGCTCCTCGTCCGATAAGGATGTAGAGTACAATGCCTGGAAATTTAAAAGCTCTGTATAGAGTTGTAACTAGAGAAGACACCAATAAACCGATATATAGAGAGATAATCTAAAAAAAATCTTTTGGGGTGGAGTTATTAGAGCTAGAAAATGAGGCTTAAATACCCCGGACGGCGGAAATACCTGCCTAGGTACTTAGTAGGTAGGCGAGAACTTGTCCGCGTCTTGTGCGCAATTCTTGTGCGCAGCGGCCACCCAGTCAATGCAACTGTAACGAGTGTATAGAAGATAACGGCGAAGAGAAAATCGAAGGCGCCAATACCCCTATACCTAAATTCGTACTCCAACTATGCCCAAATTGGGGTCCCAAGATTCCTGTTGTAGGAGAATTTGAGACTTGGCATCGTGTAAATAAGTACCTATATAGAGAGCCCGGTAGTCAATAAGAGATGGTATCGCATTTGGGCTTTCTACAGTGCCCACTACCTTTCCAATACAAGGCCCTGCAGTATCCAAGCGTCAGAGAGCTCACGAATAACCTCCCCGCCAATAATTGTACTCAAAATCCCAGCAGCTCAATCCATACCAAGCACATATCGAGTACTCAAATCCCATCGACACCTGCCGTTATTACCTAGGCTCATCCCGCCCTCCTAATACTA
Source organism: Wilcoxina mikolae CBS 423.85 (assembly GCA_014904905.1). NCBI lineage: Eukaryota > Fungi > Ascomycota > Pezizomycetes > Pezizales > Pyronemataceae > Wilcoxina > Wilcoxina mikolae. Next base: position 1,630,162 of record MU122092.1, read on the forward strand.
TCTATCCCCTTCAACCCGCCCTTAAGCTCTAGATCTACAGCTTTCAACATCCCACAATACAAGTTATCACCCGAGCGAGGTGAATCTTCGGGGCAATAGGACTCTCGCTGTAGGTGCTTACGATGGCCGGAGGGTGTGGATTCGGTTTTCACGCGGTAATGGAAGTGGCAGTAAGGATATAAAAACCTGTGCAAACCTGAGGACGATGGGTTTTTGCTCTTTTGGATTGAGCAGTGTTATTGCGGACAAGCTGTCTCCAGAAAATTTACAGCGAATGTATGGTCTTGTTGATTGATATCTTAACCCTATAACGCCCCACCTCCACCTGGCTACTATTTCATACACGAAGGTGTCTCACATGCTACTACTTCTACCACCCCTCTACAGTCGAACTCTCTGGCTACCTTTCAGTCCGTAGACCATTCCATTCCTTCAATCCCCATCAAAAGCCAATACTAAAACAAAAACCATTGTTTTACTTTTTATACTGTTCACACCATTCGATCACTAAAGGAAGGAAAGCTATGTGAGGTGAGTATAGAACTGTTTAATTGTTATTTTTCTCCTCAGAGCCCACCTATACCATGGCATGTCCAACAACGCAACAAGATGAAGAGGAGAATTAGAGACTAGAGATAGAGCAGCAAGTAAGTAAGATATTAATCCCCAACCCCAACCGCTCCTCACCACCAAGCATGCATACCCCCCAGACGCAAGAAACCCCCCCCCCAAAAAAAAAAAAAAAAAAAAAAACCGAAAGAAAAAAACCAAGAAAAACCTTGAAGGAAAGAATACAAAGACCCCCCCAACTCCATTACGCCTCACCCCAACCCCACCCTATGAAGTAACCGAAAAGAATTTAACAAGATAAAGGAAACAAAAAATCCTCTTAATTCGGGCTGACATCTGGCGGCTCCATGGTTCAGTCCTTGGCAGATCTCTATGGCAAGCAATACTGGGTCCAATCCCGGCAGATAGGGGCCATGGGAAAGTGGTAGGTACGGCTGTCCATCCAAGGCATCGGCCATCCATGTCCATGTGGGGGCTTTATTTCGTCCTCGTCCTCGTCCTATCCAGTGGCTGCAAGAGGGGTTTCCAAGGCTATTCTCCAGGGAATGGAATGACCAAATGGCAAAAAGTCCGGCAGTTGTTGGGGGTGGGTGGGGGGAGGGGGTGGCAGGAACAGGAGGGGGAATTACATCAAAAGAAGAAAAAGATATATATTACTCAGCTGACCAGACCAATCCGGGTTCCCGCCCCCCCCCAGGGGAATCCAATCCAGGCAGCGTCCCCATATGGTCTCCTAAGCTGTCGTGGATACGGCTCTTGAGGGCTTCGCAGCACGATGGTGGCGCTGGTGGAAATATTCATGTCCCCCTCTGTCACCTCTGGACCAAGTCCTACTCTCGCGGTATCGTTTTTCCAGCTGTTCCCGCTCTTCCGGACTTGCCTCCATCTGTGCCTTATGCCGTGCTAACGACTCTTCGTACCCCATCTCATCAGGATGGAGTATTTCCGTCGTGGCAATTGTCGTAGTAACAGTTGTCGTCGTGGTGGTCGTAATAACTCGCCCGTATGCGGTGACTTGCGTGGTTCCCGGTGCAATGGTCGGCTTTTCGTATGTCGAATGGATCTTCTGGTCAGATACGACGTGAGAAACGCAATCCCAGTTAATGGTAGGCTGGCGGGGGGTGGTGGAAGAAGAGGATGAGGAGGAGGAGGAGGTAGGAGCAGTGGTATACACTGCGTTTATGGGTGTCGAGGTGCATCGGTTTTGGGTCATTGTTGACACGGAAGGGGTTGCAGGCCTGGAATTCGCTGGAGACGGGGATGCCGATGGTCGGGGTGTGGGGAGATGCGAACCGGTCCCTCTCGCGGATGGCTTCTTGACGCGGTGGGATTGCCGGCGGGAACTCGGCCTGGAGATGGGCTTCGGCTTCTCAGTAGTCATGGCGGACATGGTGTGGTGATGTCTAGGGATCGTCGGTGTTATCTGTACACTCGGAGCTCAAGCTAAGTAAGGAACTGTTAAAAGATGGTACGCGGCGTGGGGGCTTACTAGATCAGATTAATCCGTGCAGTAGTTGTTTGCGGTGTAGGAGGACAATCACAGCGTTGAACAGAGGTACCGATGAGTATTCAATAAGATGCATAGACCGTTCGATGGGGATCTTTAATGAGGAAGGGAGGGGGGAGCAAAGGCGAAGCTGTCTCGATTTTAAAGAATGGGTCTCCGTAAGCACGCACAAAGGACAGACAGGTTTAAGGCGGGGGGACGCATGATGCACACCTTCGAGAGGCCCGCAGTAGTGCGAGCGTCAGCCCTAATCCGCGCATGCAGGGCGGCGTCTCTGATTGGTCCGTTGCGACAACCATCATCAAAAGCAACACAAGGCGACATCGCGTGTGGAGCTTTGGTCGTCCACAAAAAGCACACAATGCCGAAGCCCCGCAAACAAAGGACAGGGCGGGACAGATGGGTGGTGACGAAATTGTCAGAAATTGATTATTTTTTAGACCCTCCTGCGTTCGTCGTACTTGATTACAAGGGGGGACAGGTGCAGCAATGCAGGCGCCACTGCCTTGTATCGTTTTGTAGAGCTTCCAGCGGCGAGGTACTTGAAGAGAGTAATATTCATTGCTGTACTTTCCCGTTTGAATTTGTCCCACAGAACTTCAACCGAGCATGCCGCTATTGGTGGCAACAGATGTCGAAGGCCCTAAGTTTGTCCTAGTCCAGCCCCTCTACTTCAAAAACCGGCGGACAGCAGGCACGACCCATATATCTGTAGAGAAGCGTGTTATCGATTCAAGAACTCGGCAATATTGAATAGAAATTTGAGTGAAAGAGGAGGAGGGGGGGGTTAGGGTTTCAGCATTCAATCCCACATCCGAGTGACATTTCCAGGTGAAACCGCCCATATTTCGCCCCCAAGCTTGGCCATAGGTACTCCAGAAGTGCATCGGGCATACAGTTGAGCAAATATCTACTTAGGCACCCCACCAGAATGTCACCACCATAGTGCCTGATGATAACCCCTCGGTGGGCGGGCAAGGTCAGCCTTATTTCCCGTACCAAGGCTCTCAAACCACCTTCCTTATGCCGAAGTAGCCGCGTCGAGTTAATAAGGCATTATCACTTTCTTCAATGACCAAGACACATCTGCGTGCGCAGATAAACCCCACAAGCACTCTTGGAAGCCTAGAAGTTTAGCCTGAAAGAAGAGCTATGCTATAGCATGGCAATTAACGGACGCCTCCAAGTAAGGGCCAGCTCACAATTACAGGAGTAATAGGTCTATCGACGGCTTAGGATTCGGTAGGTCTTTCAAGATGATGGTGTTACATGTACACCCGGTAGATAGCACATACTGGTACAATGCGGGCATTATGCATGCATGCGCAGGAACTTTTCTGAAACAGGCATGCCGACAGCCTCAAATGTCGTTTTCTGCTTTTCGCCGTGAGAAAAATAAGGCAAAGATGCCGGTTGTATTGGCATTAAGGTTCTCCTGACGCCGTAACGCCGACACGTTACAAAGTTGGTTCCGAACTGGATTTTAAGTTGGTCATACTGGAATAGCGATTCTCTGTACCGGCTCTCTCAGGTGGTTCTGACGCCGTGACAGCACCTCAAAAGTGAAAAAGGTTGCAATTCTAAAACGAGCCATCGTGAAGACCCTACTCTTACACGCAATGTAAAGACAGAAATAGAAATACAGAAAACCTCGTTCTCACCACGAATCCGTCTCTTCTTTTGGGTACGACGCTGATAAGAAAGACACCGAAGAAATGAAGCTACCGGCACGACACCATCAACTCTAGAAAGCCGAAGGCCTTAAAAGGAAGCTCGAGGCGCACTGGAGTCCTTTGTTGGACCATTCAATCCCATGTCCCAGAAATCTTTTTCCAGCTTAGTAGCATGAAGAAAGATATCCACAAGCTCCTCAAGACGGTCTGGCCCAGCTGCGCGTACTTTCTGCTCGAGGATTTGCCTGCCGAGTTTCACAGCCTCGCTGTAAGAATCAGACTGGCCATAGTTAAGAATCCACTCGTAGTATGGGTTATCTTTGTGCTTGGTATTAGGATCATTCAAGAGCCATTCTCCAATCTCGTGGTATCCAAATAAGCAGGGTGCCATAGCAACTGTCAATGCCAGGAAATCGTGGGTGTGTCCAATATCGAGGACATATCTCGTATATGCAGTGCAGGCATTATCTTCTTCGGTTGCTTCAATTTCTGCTTTGCTTATACCGAAGCTCTTGCAGTATTCAATATGTAGACTTGACTCTTCATAGATATGCTGGACGTTCTTTGCAGAAACAACAGCGTTTTCCATAGTTGTAGCTTTGGATCCAGCTAGGAAACAAGAACGTGCATAATGGATCTACTGAGTTAGTCCCAATGATCACCGGGAGGATCACGAGGAAACACACCAGGAAGATATAGTCCTGTTTCAGGTAGTAACAAAATTGATCTTGTCGCAATGTGCCGTCTCCAATCCGCTTGACAAATTCATGTCTGGTATAATCTTGCCAGACCTGTTTGATCTTCGGGTGCCCCTTGAGATAATCCAAAAAGTGACCTCTACATTCAATATCGTCAGTAAGGTCTATCGGCACATACGAGGTCCAGATGCTGCTCACGGGGCAAAAGGAACCATGTAATTGCTGTAAACATGGTTTACCGGCCCATTGCCCTTGCCAAATCCTGGGGCGGTCTCAATTGCATACGCAATGTACTTGCTAGCCTCCTCCACAGCGTGCCCGGGTTCCAGACCTTTAGCAAGGTTACTTGCAATGGCCGAAGCAAGTGAACATCCGGTACCGTGCGTGTTCTTGCTGTCAATGAATGGCTTCTCGATGATCTCAAACTTCTCAGTCTCAGAATCGTAAAAGACATCGATAACTATTTCTCCTGTTTCGCCCTGTGGAGTACGGGTTCGTTCCTTCGTCATCGTGACGTGGCCACCTTTGAGATATACGTAGCGAGATCCCAGACGTCCAAGGCCAGCTGCGATGTCCTTCATATCATCAAGACCCTCGATTTCCTTCTCTCGTTTTAAAAGTAATAACGCTTCCGGTACATTGGGAGTCAGGATAAACGATTTCGGCAAGAGATTCTTGAGCAAAGATTCGATGGCATCGTCGGGAAGCAGTTTCGAACCGGAAGTCGAAACTATAACCTATCCAGCGTGAGTACGACGGTACAATATCTGATTGTTACACGCAAGCCGCAGAAAAAAGAAAACTGGAGCATACCGGATCGAGAACCAGCTTCTTGACCTTCCACTTATCGATTATCTTTGCAATGACGTCGATGGTTTTAGCTGAGCCTAACATTCCCGTTTTGATTACATCCACTGGCATATCCTCGAAGACTGCCGCGAGGGATTGTTCAACAAATTCTTCCGGAACATAATGGATGGCTCGCACTCCCACGGTATTTTGTGCTGTCAAAGCAGTGATGGTAGTCATTCCATAACAGTTATGAGCCGTTATAACCTTGAGATCGGCTGCAGGATATCGTCAGTTAAAGCTAATTAATTGTTCGATTGGTGGGGCAGAACCTTCGATACCAGCCCCACCAGATGGATCTGAACCGGCAATCGTCAGGACGGTGGGAAGTTTTGAAGGTTCGTGTAAGGTTCGATTGATCATCGAGGACTAGTCGAGGGGATGCAATGAATGTTAATCCAACTCAATACAATACAGACTCAATGTTGTTAGGTGCCCGTATTCTAAGTCAGGGTACGGGACAGAATTCAATGGAGAGTGAGGGTTAGTCTCGTACCCTCGGAGTGGAACTAGCGAGAGCATCCGTGGCTCGAGGGCGTTTTGCGCCTCCACGATCAGATATATCTTCCTCCCCACCTCTCTTTAGGCTCTGAGTTTGACTTTGCGAGACCATTCTGGCGTGAACGCTGCTGGGGAAACGTGTGGGTTTGGAGGCGGAGAACGCGTGGTGTGATAGAGGCTACAGAGTTACGTCAGGGATATGACGCGAGCGAGTGACAATAGTGATGCTTATAAAGATAGATAGATGAGACGACGGAGAAGGAGTCGAAGTCGCGAAAATTAGTCTATAAACTTATGACCGGTTTTCTGGGACCCCTGTAAGCATCGTGAAAAAAAAAATAGCGGACGAGAATTGCATCCAATGCCGCTGTAGTTCCACAGCATGGTTCGACCGAAGGCCGAGACATATTTCTCAGCAGGGATCACTGTTTGACAGCGGAGACGAAGATTTAAACGCGTCGATAGCCAACCAGTTGCGTGTTGGAGGGAGGTCGGAGTCGTTTCTGACTCCTCCAATGGTTGCTGTGTCAATGCGCTTGTGCTATACATACCAACGTTGATTTGAGCTGGCCTTCGGATTGAGGACGCGGTGATGTCAAGCGGCCGACAAACAAACGAACAAACGAAAACCTCAGAAACGATAGTCGCACCCGAGTATATAAGCGCCCTTGACCGAGTGGATTGAGAACGTGACGGACCGCCATAATCCAACTTCTCCAAGTAGACTATCCTGAAAACAGCAGTCTCAAGCCAATTACACCAACACTCTGCTGCTTCTCATGATAGTCTCGAGCCGTGTTTTTGTGGCACACATACTGCGCAATTTGCGACCGAGACTATTCTCACGACTGACCCATCTGGGGTAGAGAGCGGAGAGCCTATCACTCGGTCAGTCCAAAATGGCGTAAAGTGACGATGTTTCACAACCGAACGCGCGAGAAAATCCAGTCTAGCCCAAAAACTTTAAAGTCCTTAGAGCCCCGAAGACCTCGGGGGGAACATTCACTTTCGCACTAACGGCTTATCGGAACCAAAACCCCAGTTCACACGTCCAATCCACACCTACCAATGCCAAAGCCAACATTAGATCTCTCCCTCTACCTCGTCACCAACACGGAGCTCCTCCCACCTGGTCGTACTCTCGTTCAGCACGTTGAGGATGCTCTCCGTGGCGGAGTAACCATCGTCCAGCTACGTGAAAAGACCCTGGGTACCCGTGCATTCATCGAGCTCGCACGAAAACTTCACAAGCTCACCCAGAAGTACAAGGTTCCATTGCTCATTAACGACCGTATCGATGTTGCGTTGGCTATAGGGTGTGAAGGTGTTCACATCGGCTGGGATGATATGAAATATGATGACGCTCGCCGTCTTCTCGGCGAGGATAAAGTCATTGGCGTTTCGGTATCCGACAATTCACAGGCCAAGAAAGCAGCTGCTACGGGATGCGACTATATCGGAGTCGGCCCAGTATTCGCGACCAACACGAAACCAGATCATAACCCCGAACTAGGAACTCCTGGTCTTCGTTCATTGCTGGAATACATCTCCACACTCCCAGGTCCAACGGGTTCCTGGGGGCGTAGTGTCCCGGCCGTCGCAATAGGAGGAATCAACCTCAACAATGTCTCGCGGGTGATGTATCAGAGCCAGTCAGCAGAGAAGCATAAACAACTCGACGGTGTCGCAGTAATATCAGCAATTATCGCGTCCCCAACTCCCGAAGCGGTCTGCAAGAAGTTTATCAATCTTCTCAAAAGCCAACATAACCCGATATTTGCGCCCCAGCAAGCGTTTCCCAGTAAAGTCGAAGATTTCAGCGCAGAATTCAAACGCATCTCCGTCGAAGTTGCCCGGAAGAAGCCTATGGTCCACCACATCACCAACAACGTCGTCAAAAATTTCTCTGCAAACGTCACTATCGCTGTCGGCGCCTCCCCAATCATGTCAGAGGACATGTCTGAACTCTCAGAGCTAGCCGAATACAACGGTGCCCTAGTCCTCAACATGGGCACCTCGGGGAAGGACGCACGACCCCTTCTCCTCTCAGCTGTCACAGCCTCCAACGCCCGCGGAAACCCCGTCATCTTCGACCCCGTAGGCGCCGGCGCAACCACACTCCGCAAGGAAACAACACGGCTCATCGTCAGCTCAGGCTACTGCGACATCATCAAAGGCAATGAATCCGAGATCCGCACCGTCTTCGGTGACGACTCGATTCGGCAGCGAGGCATTGACTCATCCAGCACCTCTTCCTCCGAAGATCTCCTCGCAAATGCCCGCCTTGTCAAAGCCCTTGCAAGACGAGAACGGAACATTATTGTCATGACTGGCGTGGTCGATTACGTTTCGGATGGAGAGCACACGTTTGCATTGAGTGATGGCCATTTCTTCCAGGGGGATGTCACAGGGACTGGATGCTCGCTTGCTAGCGTTATTGCGGCGTATGTTGCGAATAATAGAGGGCTGAAATTGATGGCGGTGCTGGCGGCTGTGAGTGCGTATAATGCTGCGGCTAGGGCGGCGGCTGAGAGTTCGGATGAGGCGGGACCGGGGACTTGGCAACAGGTTTTCTTGGATAAGCTTTATAAGTTGAGGGCTGAGGAAGGGGCTGATCCAGAGTCATGGGTTAATAGACTGGGAGAAAGGGTGAAGAAGGTTGATGTTTAGCGGGGCGTTATTGTTGTGCGGGTTAGATTATCATGAAAGGACGGACCAGACCTTCATTAGTGTAGAGTAGATACTTGTGTCGAGAATAAGCCCTCGGGAAAGCAAGCACATAAGTGCATATGGGAGGTGACAGAACAACCGCAGCAATGTCGACTCACCAACAAACAAGCTCAAATAGGTAGTTCAACGGAGATCATTTCAGCTGCTTTTCGTTGTGGAATTCCCCCCTTGTTGAATTACTTTTCGTTTGAATCTGCTGACCATGAGATTCCGGGTGCCCGAGAACTTATTCTCACCACAAGTATTAAGTCATCGAATAGTGTATGCGTAGAGATACGTAGTCACCAGACAGTGGAAAAATCTTGGACATCTTTTATACCCCAATATTCAGTCCCACCATCCTTCATCGTATACGTACTCAGTGGTCAGAATTTATGGTAGAGCGTTAACTCTTGAGAGTCGATTCGGCGAAACACCAAGTTCGTTCGAATAAGGCTCACTCCGGTAGAAACGTCAACTGCAATAACCACAACTTCCCAAATCCCAACCCCTCAAAAACCTCCATTGCAATCTACTTCTTCACCTAAGGTTCTGGAATGTTTATTATAACTCGTCAAACCCGCAAATGTGAACCTCCCTATACTATCCATTTACGCATAGTCCCTTCTTTCAAACAACCTTAAGCTTGCAGGGTAGAATAGGAATGTAGGTATATATTCAATTTGACCTTCAGAATTAACCCTTCCCCTGGTAACTCCTAGGAGCCGGTCTACATGAATGTGATTTGAGCCCTGTCTAGTCCATTGACGATCACTCGAATGTGGTTTCTTACTACGTACTTTATGGACAGGGTCGTGGTGAATTCGATATTCATCCAAGGAAAGACATTGGAAATGCTTCCTCTTCGTGAAAGGGCTAGTCAGGCTATAATAGACTACATAATTGAAGTGGTGGTGTAGACGTTTCAGCCACCAAGGCGTTGGAATTAGTGTTAGCGCTTTGTGAGTGGTGAGAAACAGCTGGGCCATAAACAAGGCGTACGTACGCATACAGTTCTTTAATGATCTTTCAAATACACCCAGTGCCACGGGTAAGTTTGTTTCAACTATTTGGCACGAGTCGAGGTGGAATGTGGAGGAGGCGGCGGCGCAGGCGGCGTCCTGTAAAGACTTCGCCGCATAGCCGTGTACTACCATGATATATTGACCAATAATGCAAGCATTCGCCAGCTCGGAGCGCTCCGAAGCGCCCTACGTCTGGGTGAACTCCTTTTGCTGATACGCTACCGTGGCCGAGGGCTCTACGTTGATATATCACCGGCACGACGGTTCGTATTTTGCAATAGCATATATCAGTGATGTATACACCTCTAGATACGCCATTCACTTGCTTTTGCAACTGGAGGTCCAGAGAAACTACCTACCCCAGGGGCCAGCGTGACAAACAAGCATTGAAACAATCAGCATTGAAACAACTAGCATTGACACCATCAATGCTGGTTGCGGTAGCGACTATACCCCAAGTTCGAGAGGGTGCAAAAGTGGGGTCAGGCGTGGTCTATGATGACAGGGCCATAATTTTTGTATTTTGTGAAGTCGAAAAACACATAAAGGTACGAATCCCAAGATATAATCCCACAAGCAACCCCGCATCCATCACGATGGCTATCCTCTCTACATTTTTCACCGCTCTGATTGTGGCCATATCCATTGTCCATGCCCACGACGAGTCAGCCCAGGCGGTTGCCAAACGACAGCTCCATACCCACCACGCCCGCGCCGCTTTCTCCAAGTGCTCCCACAAGCTGAAGGCCCGCGACCTTGCCGAGCGCCGTTTGGCCAGGCGTGATGAACTCATCGGAGATCATTTGGCGAAGCGGGAGGTTTTTGATTTTGATCCTCATTGGCCGAATTATACCGCTGCGCCTTGCTTTTTGGCGCCGGAAGTGATGGTTGGTGCTTTCTCCGTATGTTCGTGAAAACCTGAGCTTGTGCTGATGGGGGTTGCAACAGGTGGGGCCATTTTGTGAGCATGCTGTTTATTTCATACGGAAGAGATTTTGTGTATTGACTCAGTATAGATATCAGTTCGGAGCTCATCCGTAAGGATATCAGTGAAGGTCAGCCTGGAATCGACCTTTTTCTCGATTTTCAGTTTATCGATACCAAAACTTGCAATCCTGTCCCCAATGTTATGGTGGATATTTGGCATTGTAATGCAAGTGTTAATATTATCTCCTGCGCATGCATTGTGTGCTGACTTTCGGAAAACAGTCCACAGGAAGTTACTCGGGCTTCAAGGTTGAGAAAACTGCTGGCAAATCATTCAATCGTGGCCTCCAGGTTTGTTTATCCGCTTCCGAATCCTCGAAAAGCAATTCTGACCAGACACGTTTAGCCAACTGATAAAGATGGTATTATGCATATGAAAACAACCTTTCCAGGCTGGTACCTCTTCCCTCAAGCATCCCGACTCTTAAATCGGACCAGTGTTGACTTGAATACAGGTACCCTGGCCGAGCTACCCACATCCACGTAAAGACAGCCATCCTCGGTGGTAATGAGCATTGAGCTGATAATCCTCATAGTTAGCGGCTCATACCCATGGCACCATCGACAGTAAGAAGAACATCTACAAAGGCGGTACCACCAAACATATCGGTTTGCAGCCCCCCTTAAACAGAACCAGTCGATATAATATTGACAGTTTCAACCCAGGACAGATATTTTTCCCCGAAGACATCCTGGAGCGGGTCTACGCTGCCGACTTTTACACTGTCAACACTCATCCCCGTCTCACGAACGACAAAGACTCGATTTACGAGGAGGAAGGCGTTAGATATAATTCTGTGGCTGGTAATTTTCTTGCTTGCAAATTCTTTGTTGGATGTAGACTAATGGTCTTTAGAGGTTCACTATATTGGGAAATCCCTTAAAGACGGGCTTTGGGCCTCCATCACGATTGGTATCGATTTGAACGCAAATCATAATGATGATCTCCTTGGTAGTGGATCGGGAGGCCGAGGTGACAAGCCACCATTGAGGAAGAAATACCCATATGTGTAGCTGTGTTCTGTGTATATGCTTGTAATATCTGGTTTGAAATTGATATTTTTAAAGTTGGGGTGACTCATTTGCGCGGGCTCGCTCGGCTACAGCTAAGTTATTGGGTTTGAATGAAGGGAGGACAAGCAAATATCAAGATTAATCTGGTGCGGTGGCCGTCAAAAAATAATAAATGGTGGCAATGGACCAAAGGAAGTGAAAAACCTCACAGCTTTGAGTGTCGTCAAGCCACAGATGAGCCACCTTAGCCACAGGATCGCTTACAGCCGCTGTATTACAGCTCCTGCGCACACTGTGGGCAGGGACTACTCTCTTTGCCGCTGGTTCGAATGTCACCAACGTGTACACAGGAATGACCTACACCAGTTTCGGATAACCAATTTCAACGACGATTTGAGAACTATGCCTCGGTGTTGAGGCCTCGAGGCCGCAGATTATCTTTTGGAATCTTTCCCAATGTTGACTACCTGAACAACTAGGTCTCTTAATCACAGGGTTCGGCGGTGGGGCTCCGTCTTGAAGGGCCGCGCCGATCGAGAGCTGTCTTCGACGGGAAGCACCACTATTTTCAACCAGCTACAAACTTTCTGTATGCCTCATTGAGCAAAGAAGCTGAAAATCCTGACCAGGCGTGTTCGACTATCCCGTGTTGGTAGACTCAGCGAGACCTTTTTTGACGCCAAATAGTCGAGGCAGCGCTCAGATAGGTCTCCGAAATGACGGCCGCAGCGACCGTCCGGCTTTTCACAGTGCAGACTTTTTCAGTGGGACATATGCCAAGCGCGGTCAGTAAAATTGCGGCCGGGCCGTGATCTACAGGCAGCTAAGAAGTCCGCCGGCCAGTCGGCCGGACACAAGAGTATCGAATCATGGTGAATGCGAATGATTACCCAGCCGGAAGCAGAAGGTCTTAAAGCCGCGCCTTTACACCGACTGGAGCGAGGGTATAAAATGTTTTCCGCCTACGAACCTAGACCAACTAGTCTCCGTCACTGATCCACCACGCTCTGCATGCCTGTCGAGTTGCGGCAGCTCAATAAGTGGTACTCTATGTATCAGACAGACCCCAAAGCGGTCGCTTGTGCAGTCCACTTACAGAAGGCGATATTCCCCCATGGCAGCACATCGCCTGCTATCAAATGGTGGCTGGGTGGTTTGTTGCGCAAACATCGTCAGCGGTAGCTGGTTTTGGATTTTAGTGGTGGACCTCCTTCGGTTATACTCTACTTATGGAAATGTCGTTGAGGTTGGCCGGAAGAACATCTCTTCCGCCAAGGTCATCCGTGGCGCTTCCAGCGCCTGATGCGTTTGAGACGTCCGCAAAACATGTTAATAAGATCCATGATCGTGAAGAGAAGGACGGGCGAAAGGCGCCAGCATTCCGATTCAAATTCACCCAACAGCTAACTAACTATCGCTGGCTTTGGTAAAAAGATTTATCACTAATATTTTTGTCATTAGTTAACCATTCCCAAGTTGTTTATACCCCGGATCCCGTATCTACTGTATATCCACATCACAGCGGCTGTTCCTCTCCCAGAATGTACACTGATTATTCTCTTATAGCTGCAATCCCACCCACTCCAATGTAGACGTCACCCAAGCATATTAGAACCCCTACTATACGGCATATACTACATCCCCTCGCATCAACCCCCTCCATCAAAGCAGAGGAAAACGTGGCGGTGCAGTGGGGGAAATACCAAAAAAGTAGACCCAAAAAGCCAACCAAGCGAAACTGGTAAACATCCCAATAAACGAACCTTCCCTTCATTAGCCGCTCCGTCTCCATCTCCATCTCTACAAGGGGGGAGAAGCTCACTATGATGACATTTAAATTCAGTCCAGACATCATTGATAACGTTTCTGATAGAGACGAGGATCTCCAACCGAGCGAGCCGCTTTCTGGAGGCTATGCACTCTTCGGATTGACATTGAGGCTGGGGAATGCGCTTTTTTATTAGTACCCGCACTCGTTCCAACTCTGCCTGAATATTCTGGATGGATTCCTCTAGGGCTTTGAGGTCGCCTTGCGCTGGTTGCGAATGTTCGGCGGCTGGCTTGTTGGTCGTCATTTGGGAACTGGGAATTTTGGTCATGGTAAATGCGTGATGTAAAATGTTTTAGATGGGAGGAAGAGGAGGAGGAGGGAGCAAGCTGATTTTAAAGGTGTTTTTTTCAGGTAAGTTTTTTTGGTTTCCTGTAAAGGCTTTTCGTTGAGCCCCCCAGAGAAATACGTTGGAGAGTTTATTGATGAAAAAGTATACTGAGTACACATCTAACTTTATTTCCCCACGCTCTCCAACCCATCCACAGCGTTCTCAAGCGGTCAGCCCGGTCAAATATGGCCTTCAACTGGGCTGGTCTATGCCAAGGGTGGCTTTAACTTTTCGATCCGACCGGTCTATAGATCTATGGACTTTTATCTGGCTAGTTTACTTTTCCCGTTTTTGGGACAAAGATATGGATTCTTTGGTCCGCGAATCAAAATTACAATGTCGACAGACTATTCTATTACGAATCGGCAGCAAGGATTATCCAGAACAACTCTTCCGAGCATGATGAGAGGTCATCATCCATTACGGAAACATTGGGTTCCAGATTTTAGAACCCATATATTGCAATCACTTCTCCAGCACCATGGCACTTGTTATTCCCCCTGGCTGGAAACACATGGTGTACACCCTTGATGGAGGTTTTCTTATGGGGTTATGTAATGCGTAACCCGAGTACTATTGAAGCATTGTTGTTGAACTTTCAACGCGAGTGTTCAACAGGAAACCGACAACGATGACGATTGGTATGATTCCCGCTACTTCAGGCCACGGTGGAGTGTGATACGAGAGGGAAGGGAAATTGGTGATGGCGAGGGGGAAGATGCCGCCGGAGGAGCAGGTGAGGTTGGAGTTGATGAAGGACGAAGGGTGGTGATTTGTAGTTCTATAGACTGTCCCGGTCCCAGGCCATATCTGACCGGACTGACCGCTTGGGAACACTGAGCCTCAGTCCTGGTCCTGGTCCTAGAGTGCGCTTCGTTTTAGTACGATCTCCTCCTTTACTACTTACCTTATTTGCTTATACTAACTTATGATGATCAATAGGTTTATGATATTCATCATTTTCACAGGTTATACAATGAATAACCTTGCATAGAGAGTGGAACGTCTATTGCTGGTACATCGATGGTTAAGTTCCGATAATCTCCAGACCACATTCCGCTATTCCGTTGCCGACTTTCACGTCAATACAAGTTTTAACAGCCAACACAACTTACCTTTCGAATTCAATCCAGTGCCAAACGGATGTAGTGGACGTTAACCACTCAGTGTTCCTAACTGGTCAGATCGAAATCTACAGATCTGTAGTCCGGTCAGATCCGGCCGGGTTTATTGAAAACCGCCCTTGGCATAAACCGGTCAGATCAACAGTCGAAACAGCCTAGATATCTATCTTAGCAAAGACATTAGTGGATATCTATAGTATTTATAGATATCTATGAATATCTACAGATAGCTGGCGGTTAGGAGAAAAGTGGTAGATATTCATTATTATCTACAGGTATCTGTGAAATTCGGGTCCTAAGCATAAAGTATAAAGTGCAGCTTCTCGCACCATATTCTCAGGATATCTTTCCTTCTGCAAACTGCTTGCACTGTGCCATCTGTAGTATAGATATCTATAACTGTACTGAGCCCACTGTCAACGTGAACATCCACGAAACAACATTCGGCTCTCTGCTCTTCCTCCAAGCGGTCGATCTGACCGCTTAAGAATACTGCTCTAGGTTGCTCTCCAGAGTCCATTTCCGGATCCAGAACGATAGGAATATGCAAAGTCTGTTGACGGCCATCCTTTCAGGCCATTCCTTAAAGTAAGTGTTGATCGAATATGATGAGGTGGTTTGTCATTGTTGACTTTTGTCATGGTTGAATGTTGTGAATATTAATGCTTTGCTTTGTCCTAGGTAGGATCGATGCGAGAAGTGGATAGAATAGGAAGAGAGGGGTGTAGGTAGTCAATTTATAGCGAGGACAGCTGCTATTTCGCCGCTGGTAAAGATTTAGAGCTAGGGCATATAGAACCCCCCGTTTCGAGTTTCTGGAATGATCCCCGCTCCAGTTTACCATGTTTCTTAGGTTATGGATCTCTACGGACATGACAGATTGCATCGGGTCAAGCCCATCCGCAATCGTCCCCGTCCCACGAACCACTCCGGCCAACCCAGTGGTTACCTCTCCACCGCCACATTTTTTCCTTGGTGTCCGACACTACACCATTTGAGCCGTTCGTCCATTGAAGCACGCTAATTTTCGAAACCATCCACAGAAGAAATCACAATATATCACTCACGACAGTAATACGCCAACGGATCTGTGCTTCCTTTCAGGACCGGTGCAACAATGTGGCAGCTGCCCACTCGTGTCTTCCCGCCGCCGTCACCGCTGCCAGATCTTAAAACTGAGCCCGGAATTCTGCGGTGGAAAACTTCGAAGCTTCTATCGATGGCGGGGAGTAGTAATGGCCTTCGTATGTATATACCCTGCCTGGCATGCCGTTCATTGAATCCAAAGGTACTGGGTGCGAATTGACGTCAAACGGTTCTGGGAAAATGGCCGTGATTGCCGAAGAGATTGCGGATCTTTGGTTAAGACGTCGGCCTCGAAAAAGTCGTATCTGAACAGGACGGATGAAATTATAACAGGTGATCCGTAAAGGTATGTCGTGCTCTTGCTGTGGCAGTCTTTCTCTCGAGTGTCTGACCTCAAGTAATCTACAAGACTACCTAACTGCGGCTGAAGATACAGATGCACTCATAGAAGCTCATCTATGTGTGACCAAGACTAAAATCTCCAACACGGCGAGTTCCCAGATTGGAGTTGCCTCCTCGAGTACCAGTCATTTTGTACCACACATATCTTTTCTCTAGCGTACCTGCATGCAGCTTAAAATATGTTTCACTACATCCCCCGTGCATTGGCAACCTCGTATCGTGTTACTGGCTCCAACGGCCCTACCGTACCCGTACAACCTTCAGAAAGTTGGAATTCCCACAGCTCAAAGCAGAGTTCCTACGAAAATTGCCATGTTAACATCAAGAGGGGGAGGCGGAACAGATATATACTATGCCTCCTCCTGATCGATGGGACGAGTTACACAGATATTAGCGAAGCACAGCATCTGTACCACACCAACGGTTGGTAACACGATGTGCCACGCGACCTCCCAACCAATTGGATGAGGTATCTCCACTAGATTCTCTCCCAAGCCATCATCTCAGACAGGTCTTTTCACTCAAACCATGGAACAAATCATACAACCATGTTCAGCCGCAGCTGGCACAGAGCCAAGGTCTAGAATAGGAGAATTCAGTCTGGGCTTGTTTTGGGGGGGAAAGTACACCTCTGATATCTAAACTAGAAAACCCATCTCTCTCCTACATTTCCTCTCGCCTAAACCCCGTAGTGCAAAACAAAACAACCATGATTCCCCTCCTCCTCCTAACATTCTCCCTCCTCCCTCTCTCCGCAACCGCAGAAACCTTCCCCGTCGTCCGCCGCGCATACCCACCTCTCCAACGCCGCCTCGACTTCATTGGAGCAGCACCCCTACGATCCCAAGGATGTCCTAGTGATCTCCAAGACTGCGGGAATGACTCAATGAATTGGTGTTGTCCAAAGACTACGAAATGTGTTAATAGCTTCTGCTGTCCTACTGGTATTCTCCCCTGCTGCTAAAGATATTGACCGAAACTAATGGGATGGGATGCCAGAGAATAGGTGTGATGAACTAGTAAAGACTACACCGTCCTGTGCAAATCCCGAGTATGGCCTCTTCACGTGGACCAATAAGTTGTGGGGGGTCCAGTATTTTTGTTGTAAGAAGGGGGAGGTATGGTGTTTGCCGTCGTCGATACTATGGTGCGCTGGTTAACAACCATTGTGTAGCTGGGTTACCTCACAACTTCAGGAAATCGCGGATCAGAAGCATGTGGAAAACCGCCGTTGGGGGTAGCAAGTAGTCTTATGGCTACAGCTGTGAGTCCTTTTTTTCCCTCCCCCCAACTAAATCACTGACGATGGTATGTACCACAGGTCAGTGCGTCCGCCACCGCCAGTCCCGACTCCGGATCAGACGCGAAAACCGCCACCGGTGGTGCCGCAAAACTGACGACGAAAACCATGACCGCAGCCCCCGTCGCGACCACCGTGCTCACTACCGCCGCAAATGGCGACGTAAGCACCATTACCTCGACGATTCCGGGTTCGGTCATCGTGAGCACAAGTACCGCCGATGCGTCCACTTCTTCCTCCTCAGGGGATACAAAGAAGTCTATGGGAACTGGAACGATTGTTGGGATAGTTGTGGGGGTGATTGGGGGGTTGGCGTTGCTGGGTCTTGCGGTGTGGTTGGGGATAAGACATGGAAAGAAGACGGCTGCTGCTGCTGCTGCGCCGGCAGGTGCGGGTGGATATGTCCAACCAACGCAGCCGGTGTATCCTACACAGAGTTATACCAATGTGAAGGATGGAGTGGTGGAGAAGGATGGGAATGCGTATGCCCCAACGTCGGATGTTAGAGAGTTGAGTGGTGGGGAGGTGAGGAGGTATTAATAGTGTATGATACTTGTAGTTTGTTGCTATGAGGAAAGGTCTGGTTGGTGTTTTCTTGTAGCGATGATTTGGTTTTTGGATGTAAGTAGATGAGGTTGTGTCATATATTGGAGCTTCGGAACAAGTCGAGTGATCGTGAGTTTTGCAGGTGGTATTGACGTTTTTACATTTCTAACCGGCAACTTGCATCGCCCTGACCCTGGATCAATGCCCGTCTGACGGACTAAAAAACATTACAGCCTCCAGGAAAATACCTTTCTCACTGCAGCTGGGGCTTCCCCGCGATAGCGCGGGGTGCATAAAAACTTCTGAAGCCGCAGCGAAGTATGTTATAAGTATTTGCGCCATCGCACTGGGCGGTGAGGTAACAGCCCTGATTGTCAATTCCGCTTCATCCCATTCCATCAACGTCGCCCGGATAGTCTCCACCATGTTCAATAGAGGGTACTCCTTCGTCCGTTCGTGCGGTGTGTAGGATCCCGTTTCTCTCTGACATGCCGTGCTTCCAATAGATCTTTTTTTCCCGGCCATTCGTGCCATAGTATGTTCGCGTGCAGCCTTATTCGCTCATTATGGCAAACTTCCCTTTTTCCTGTGCAGCAGTACTGAGTTAAGCATAATTTCTGATCCGGGGTCGAAGCAAGCTGCTGTTGTATTATCGATATAGCATTCCCGAAACTCCTGGTATTCCTGGTGGAAGAGCAAGATGGTGTTGATATCCGGTGAGAAGAGAAACGAAACGGAGGGGAGGGGGAATTGGAAATTTATATACTGCTGGGGTAGTGACATTGTTGGCGGCCAAAAAAGAAAGGTGAGCGTCAGCGAAACTGGAGGCCGCTTGATATCCATCTCAGCCCTATTACTCTGGACAGTCAGGTTTTTTTGGATGTAAGTATCGGTAGATGAGGTTGTCACATATTGGAGCGAGTGGGTGGTATTGACGTTTGTTTTTTACTTTTCTAACCGGCAAATTGCAGGCCACAATAAATCGCCCCGAACCCTGATCAATGCCCGTAGACTAAAAACAACCTCCAGGGAAATACCTTCTCGTGATAGTGCGGGGGGCATGAAAAGCTTCTGAACTAAACTACCTAAACGTCTTGGAAATGCAGTCTCGAGCGCGATACCAGCAGTGACGTAAATCACCGTCACCCAACTCCATTGATAAAGCCTCACACGAACATCAAACCGTCTTCACTTATGCAGCAGACAATGTTACGAATTCTGCTCCCTCTCTGTCGCGTCCGGGCAGCATTCTCCTCATCCATCACCACGCCTCCTCCTCCCGGGAAATCCTCAAATCTAAAAACTCCTTCCAGCGAGGAATTTAGCGTACATCCCTCCCCCTTCCTTCCTTCTTAATCCACTTCTGACTATTACATCCTCTAGCCATCACAAGCCGCCGCACATCTAGGCCGGATCCAATCCATCAAAAAGCAACACATGACAAAAGCCGAGTTGGAAGATGCACAGTTAATGGCAAAGCTTGAAGAATTTGTAGCTGGCGAAGGGGGGGCTAGTGGTGTTGAGTATGAAGATGGAAGATCGGTGGATGTTAAGAGGGCTGTCAAGAGTAATATGTTTCGTGTTATCTAAATGGGAAGGAATGGGAATTGATGGGAAGGATGATGGAAAAACGTGGGGATTAGCTAGCGCCTATCACATGCAGGTAGCAAAACCTCGGGGGCGCTCGGTATCCATCATCCGCAGCTGAACGCCAACCCTCGCGATGAGATGACAAGACAATGTCGCGCTTTTTGAGAACATATATATACTCGAGCTGACCCATTCCCTTTCTCCTCTACCATCTCTTCCTCACAGACTTTCGCAACAATGGATCCCCTCCCTATCCCATCTAAGACCTTCACGCTTGAAGAAGTACCTCCCCTCCCCCCATCTCCCACGTCTATTAACAATCCCAGGTCGCAAAAAACAACACCGAAGACTCCCTATGGATCATCATCGACTCCCTTATCTACGAGTGAGTACCTTTCCCCTTTCCCCCCTTCTTTCCCTCCACTAACCCCCTTAGTGTAACCGATTTCTCCCTCTCGCACCCGGGCGGTGTGCACGTCCTCGTCCAAGTCGCGGGCCAGGACGCAACCCGCGACTTCTACTCCATGCACCGTCACGAAGTCCTTTCCAAATACCGTTCCCTAATCATCGGTCGTCTCCACAACAAAACGCCCCAAGTCGCCTCTCGCGGGATTGGCGCGTTATCGACCGTCCCCTACGCAGAGCCGTCATGGCTTGTGCCGTTGTTTAAGTCTCCGTACTACAACGATAGTCATAGGAGGCTACAAAAGGCAGCGAGGGAGTTTACAGATACTGTTGTGCGGCCTGAGGCACTTAGGGTGGAAGAGGTAGGGGAGATACCGAGTCGAGAGTTTTTTGCGCGGTGCTGTGAGGAGGGAATTACGCCTATGCGCCTTGGGCCTGGGGGGCATTTAAAGGGGAGGAAGTTGTTTGCGGGTATTGAGGCGGAGGAGTTTGATTATTTCCATGAGCTGGTGCTTAATCAGGAGCTGGCGATGTCACATGCAAGGGCGTTTAATGATGGGTTTTGGGGTGGGTTGGTTATTGGACTTCCGCCGGTGTTGAATTTTTGTAAGGATAAGGGGGTGAGGGAGAGGGTTGTTGAGGAGGTTTTGAGGGGGGAGAAGTTTATTGCGTTGGCGATTACGGAGGCGTTTGGAGGGAGTGATGTGGTTAGTGGACTTAGGACTACGGCGGTAAAGAGTGAGGATGGAAAGCACTACGTGGTTAATGGGACGAAGAAGTGGATTACTAACGGTACTTTTGCGGATTATTTCACCACTGCGGTGAAGACGAAGAAGGGGTTGAGTGTGCTGCTTATCCCTAGGGGTGAGGGAGTGGAGACGAAGCCGATCAAGACTAGCTACTCGTCGTCTGGTGGAACCGCGTTCGTTACTTTCGACAATGTCATCGTCCCGGCTGAAAACCTTCTGGGAGAGGAGGATCAGGGTATCAAGGTCATCCTGTCGAACTTCAACCAGTACACCCCCTTCTCTCCTCACCAATCCGCAACATGCTAACACGAACAGCGAACGATGGGTCATGACCTGCGCCATAATCCGCGTCACCCGCCTTATCATCGAAGAATGTATGAAATGGAGTAACCAGCGCTACGTCTTCGGCAAGCCACTAATCACGCAACCCGTCATCCGCGCAAAACTCGCACGAATGATCTCCCTCAACGAGTCCTCGCAAGCCTGGCTTGAGAGCATCACTCACCAGATGTGCCATATGACATACGCACAACAGAGTGTAGCACTCGCAGGACCAATCGCGTTGTTGAAGACGTTTGCGACGAGAGCGGCTCACGATGTTGCCGATGATGCTGTACAGATTTGGGGTGGGAGGGGACTTACCAAGGGCGGGATGGGACGTGTTATTGAGTCGTTTGCGAGAACTTATAAGTTTGATGCCATCCTGGGAGGGTCGGAGGAGATTCTGGCGGATTTGGCGGTTAGACAGGCGGCGAAGCAGGGGATTAAGTCTGTGCTTTAGAGGGTTCCGAGGGAGTGTATGATATATATAAGATACCAGATGTTGTGATAGTTATTGTTAGTGTTGGTTGTACTTTTGGAATGATGTTCTGGCCGTATAGGACCGTTTGAATCATGACCTCTCATTGAGGCCAGGACACGTATCCATAAGCCAAAGGCAGATCCGTAGGCTCTAAGGATCGACTGTTGCACCATAGCTCCGGTGAAATACCCCTAAGGTACTAGGTTTGTGGAGCTGCTTGCAAGCTTGCCTTTACCGGTTGATTAACCGGTAAAACCCTCCCCGCTCCGCAACTTAAATGACGCTCCCTTGTGCTTACATACCCGACAAGGCGATGTGGGGAATTCGGGGGCACCTACCACAAAACGCGGGGGAGGAGTGCGGCGGGGAACAATCGGGCAGCCGGAAGTGGCTGCCATATATATATCCCACCTCTCTCCCCGCCAATTCCTCATTTCAACTGATCCATAATCATGTCGACCACAATCCCCACCACCGAAACCGCGGATACCACCACCACCACACCAGACGCGGCAAGCGTCCTCATCTCCACATTTGAGCTCTTCGACCTCGCCCCTCCCCCAACCACAACACAGTTAACACTTACCGCCGACTTCCCGCTCGAAAGCTACGAGTCCCTCCTCACCAGCTTCTCGCTCCCCCAATCCCTCCCGGACTCAATCACCGCGCTAACACTCGAACTCTTCACCTACGGCTTCCCACCGGGCTTCCTCACCTCCCTAATCTCCCTCCTTCCAAACCTTACACGGTTAACCCTTCACCTTCAACTCATCGCCGGCACAACCGCAGAATCCTTTGGCGATGCTGCAGAATTTTTGAAAACCGCACTCGCAAATGGATTGCAGGAGCTGGAAATGGTCGATGTCTTTGTCCCACCGGATTTTTTCCCCGCGGTTGTTAGTGAGCGGGAGGCAGCTTGGAATCTAAAGGTGTTGAAGTTGCTGTATACCTTCCGCTCTGCGGATAGGGAGTTTAATGCGCGACTACCCGTCGGGTCTATCCCGTGTCTTCTTGTGCCGAGACTGGAAACGATAAAGATCAGGATTCAACCTGAGGCGGAGGATAAGCCCGGGATGACGCCGTGTCCTGCGGCGGCGGCAGAGGGTGTAGTGGAGACATTGTTGGCGTGGAAGGAGGAGGATGCTACCAGGGTGAGGGGGCTGGATTTGAGTGCGTTTTCGTTGGAACATGAGACGGTGGGGTTGTTGAGTGCGAAGTTTTCGGGGGTGAGGGAGGCGGCGTGGGCGGTACCTGCTGATGGGAAGGAGGCGGGAAAGAGGGGGTTGATGAAGGTTGTTGGGAAGGCGGTGGAGGAGTTGGAGGTTGTAGTTTGTCCGGGGTTGGAGTTTTATGGTGCTGTGAGTGTTCCGTAAATCCTGGTTTGCGCGGAGAAGCTGACAGTGGGGTATAGTTGAGACGGGATAAAGATGCTGCGCTGGGAACAGTGCTATGGAGTCGAGAGGATGTGGAAGATGTTGCTAAGGAGGCGACGGGGTTGAGAACTGTTGATGTTAGCATCTTGAGGGTTCCTGAGCTTGGGTTTTCGAGTTGGTCGAAAGGTGAGGAGGGATGGAGCGGTGAGAAGAGATTGGGTGCCGAATTGTCGGAGAAGGAGAAGGCGGCCATTGCGAAGAGGGAGGAAGGCGGTGAGGAGGGAACTAGGATTGAGGAGGTTGCGTAGTATATCCGGCGACGCTTGTCGTTGTTTTGGCGTAAGAAATTGTAAAGGAAGCCTCGATCAGACGGCTTTTATTGTGTAGGAGTACGGTGAATGCGACGGCCACATCAGGCCTAAACTGCGGGAGGGAGGGAAATATATCTGCACCTTTCCGTTAAAACGCCAGGTACTACTAGTACAGTATCTATCCGGTAGCACTGCCCTTACCAGAAGCGTGGTCTCGGATCTCTGGCGGGCGAAGCGCTCTTACCGCAAATGCCTGGGTTCATCGCCGAGTGATTCCCAGTGCACGGGTCAAACCAGGACCACTCTTTTGTGGCTGCTGTCAGCTTCATCTCCATAGCCTGTCTCCAGAAACATAACAGCAGCGCCGCCGCCGTATTTTTCATTACGCCGAGACTACCGGTACTATGAACCTCTCTCCGATATCATCGTGGTCGACAACACCGGCACAATGGATTCAAACGAGCTGGGCTTTCTGACTCTACAGAACCCGTTTTTCCTCAACTAAACGCGGCTTCTGGATGTCCTCGGAGTGCAAGTACTGACGGCTCCAACGCTGCTGACGTTCGCCCAGCTGCAGAACTTCTTCCTCTCCACTGCGATCACGCGCGGGTGGGATCATTATTAGTGGAGCCATATGGATTCCGTCGTCGTGTCATGGGAGGATAAGACGCCTTACATGGGTCTACATCAGCGCGTGCTCAAAGACTGGAGCGAGGTCGGTGAGAAACCGTGGAAGTGGGGAATAAAGTTTTATCGCTATGATAGGCTAGCGTTGGTGAATGTGCAGGCGTATAAAGACGTTGGTGGGTGGGATACTCACATTCCGTTCTATTCGACCGACTGCGATTTTCATCAGCGGTTGAGGATGCGGGGGTGGGAGCTGCCGGTTGTGGAGGCGGGGATGATGTTTGATGATGGAGGAACCCTGCCGGATCTTGCGATGCTGTATCCAAAGACCCCCGATGAGCCGCTGGCTGGGCAGAGATACAGGAGGGTTGTACAAGATCTCGGAGATATCGATGCGGCTAAACATTCGACTACGAATGGTCGGAATTTCTGGCAGGGTACGCAGAGGGGGGACAGGGCGAACCTTTCTACCGGGATCCGATTGTGAGTTTATAACTGTATCTCTAGGAAAGAGAGAGAGAGATGGGACTAATATAGTTAACGTTGGCCAGGGATTCTCAAGGGGGATATTCATGTGGGCTGAGTTTGGGAAGAAGGTTTTCCGTGTCAAATGGGGACATAAGGACTGCAATATCGTTCAAGCGGGGAGAAAGCTTGAGGAAGCGTGGAGGGCGAAGAGGGATTTCTGGTGGTGAGAGGATCCGGCTTTCTCTTGTACAGTATATACTTCCACAGCAGTATAGATATCATGAGAAAATACACGATACTCCGAGTGACCGTCGTCTCCTACGTGCTTGGCAACGCTACCCAACACCGTTAGTTACCCGTGCTGTGCGGCTCTGCACGCACTCGCAGAGCCGCACAACCGAAGAGGGATGGCGCGATTTGAATCGTATGGGCGCCCTATTAAGGTTTTTGTGGGGTACATGGCGATCGATAGAACCGCATGTCCACAGCGGTACCTCGGCCCCCATTACTCCAAGGTTGCTTGATCGCGCGGCTAATAAACGCTCGCGGTTCAACTTCATAGGACGAGCCCACCAGAGGTCACCGCCCCCAGCAGCGATACTTAAGGGGTGAGCAATCAATGTTAGAAGGGTCGAGTTCTTCTCATCCATCGCGTCCTACAACCTCTGGTTGGTTTGGGTTGTTTCTCGTGATAAAGACCTCAGGCCCTTTCTTCTATTGCAATCACAGTCCGGATGGGACCTTCCCAAACACCAAAACATCCTGTACAGAAGCACTCGGTCTTCTATCTCTCCCTCAACTCTTCTTCCCTCTTCCCTCTTTCTTCTTCCCCATGCATATCTTCACCTCCAAATCCGGTCTTTCAAAACATCACCATGTCTTCAACCTGCCTCCTGCCCTCAAGTACGGACCAACCACCACCAATGGTCACAACAAAACCGCCACCCGCCACCAAATACTGTGTCGGATACTCACTGATCCCGGTCTCCGCGCCCTTCGCGGCCATACTATCTGCTCACTACACGGAAACCATAAACCTGCTGCAAAGCTATCCGATACTGCCGACACTAACCAACTTCCCTACCCTGGACTCTCTCCTCCGGGAACGCAACTACTGGACATATCAGAAAACGGCAACCTTCGCCGACATCGAATTCCTCTCACACCGGCAAAATCACGCCGACCCTGCTATCGCCCCGCACCAACGCGATGCCATATGCTCTCTAAAGCGCGCCATCATCTCTGACATCATCGATGCTCTTGAGAGGCTGGGGGAGGAGGGCGTGTTTCCCCCGGAACAGCATCAGTTGGAGAGGGTTCGACGTGCCTGTGAGGAGTGGGATTTTCTAGATCGGAATATAATGGTGTTGATTCTCACTGTAAGTCATTCCTGCGATAGAAAGACAGAGTGCTAACAGCGGGGAACAGAAGAGAGAGTGTAGATGGAGGTTTTTGGAGGCCGGCAGGTGTCCCACAGAATGGGGATACGTGGCCTCAAGTATTGTTGAAAATCTGATGGAATGGGAGAGTTCGCGATGTTGGTCATCAAAGGATCACGAATATAGCGAAGAGTCACGACACATATACGAAGAGGATGCTATGGACTTAGATCTGCCTCTATTCCCAGACGATGAATATGAGCCTACAGCTGGTATTGTCGCCGATCCCTTGGTTCCTGCTTTTGCGAGGAGAGGTTTCGTGGAGGGCGGCACAACCGAAACTATTCAGCCTTCTAAACTGAGTATGCGTGGTTCTCATTCATCACTAGGGGGAGCCGCACGGGATTCGACGCGCTATGAAGACAAAGAGAACACACTAGACGCGGATCCGGCCGACGTGTACCATTCCGAACCTGATATAATAACAATATCGTCCGATGACGAAACTAGCGATAACGAAGGGGATGAGAACGCATCTGGGGCAGACTCTTTGTTCGACTATTCACTTTACTACGACGGACAGGAGGCGGGTGGTATCGATGTACAGGGATCAGAAACAGTATTAGGAAGCGATGAGATCCCGACCACTGGGATAACGCAACCGTCACCAGAAGGCGAGGAAAAGGAGGAACTTCCACCTGAGGAGGGTAACGATAGTGGAGGAACAGTGGAGGAAGCAGCCCATAGTGCGGCAACGCGTTCAAGGTTCTTGGTAGGTGTGGTGATTGAACGCCGACCGCCGGTGGCGAATGGGGACAATACAGAACACATTAGCAAGACTGGCAACGACACCGGTGAGGACGACGACGGATCCGAGGAGCAGACCGAAGAAGAGGAGGTGGAAGAGGAGGGTCCGGATTGCCCTGACGAAGACCCGATGAACGATTTCCTGCGCCAAGCCATCAAACCGCCACCTAGGCCGTCAGCCTCACCTAAGTCGTCAGCCTCACCTGTCATACAGCAACCGCCCAAAGTGGAAGTGAATGGTCATGAGGATACAATAGAAACAGAAACGGAGGAGGAGGATGCGGGAGGGGGTTCGGATACCACCGACGAAGCCGCAATGAACAACTTCTTGAGTCAGGCTGTAATTTTACCACCAGAACAGCCCCCACTTTTAACTGCCATGCACCCACAACTCGAAGCGGAAGTCGAAGTCGAAGCGGATGAAGATGAAGATGGGGATTCCGCGGAGGCAGAAGCGGATATGGTGACAGAAGCAGACACAGAGACCGAAGTGGAAGAGGATGCGGGAGAGGATGGGCCCGATGAAGACTTAATGAACAACCTCGTGGCCAAAGCCATAAACCAACCACCAGAACAACCACCAATTTCAAATTTCATGCGCCCACAACCCGGGGCGGAAGCGGAGGCGGCGGATCGAGATGAGGATGAAGCGGAGGAGAATGCGGGGGAGCATTGGGATGCTGGCCCTGACGAAAACGTAATGGACCATTATCTGGCCCAGCTTATCCCTTCTCGGCCGGAACAGTCCTTGGCTCCAATTGCGCAACTCGAAGAGAATGTGGAAATGGACAGGGTTGAGGATGTCATGGAGACTGAAGTGGAAGAAGACACGGAAGGGGACTGGAATAGCCCCAGCGAAACCGTAATGGATCATCTTCTAACTCAAGCTATAAACCCACCGCCAATACACTCCACAGCCTCAACTGCCATACACCCACCACCCGAAGCGGAAACGGAAGCGGAAATAAGCGACAGCGACGACAAAACAGAGACGGGTACGGAAGTTGATTGGGATGGCCCTGATGAAACCGTAATGGACCATTTCCTGACCCGCGCCATAAATCCGATGTTATTACAGTCCACACCTTCACCTGCCACACCTCCACAACCCGAAGCGGAGGCGGGGGAGGAGACGGAGGTGGAAGAGGACACGGAAGAGGACTGGGATAGCCCTGATGAGACCACAATGGACCATATCGTGTCCCAGGCCATAAATTTGTCCCCAGCATTAGCCGCCATGCATCTAGAACCTGAAGAGGAAGAGGAAGAGGGTGAAAGTGATGATAGAGTAGAGTCGGAGGAGGAGGAGGA
>MU122092.1:1658233-1679303 GCA_014904905.1 Wilcoxina mikolae CBS 423.85
GAGGAGGAGGAAGAGGAGGAGGAAGAGGAGGAAGAGGAAGAGGAAGAGGAAGAGGAAGAGGAAGAGGAAGAGGAAGAGGAAGGCCCTGACGAAACAGCAATGGACCATGTCCTGGCCCAGGCCGTCAATCAACCGCTAGCCCCGACTGCTATACACCTACAACCCCAAGTGGAGGATGAAAATGACACTGTGGCAGAAGGATCTAATTCAGCTACACCTACAGAAACCCTCTCCGAAAAAGATCCCGAAATAATGGACGACATCCTCAACCAACTTGTTTCCGGGGACCGCCATCGCTCCGCAACCGCAGAACCCCTCCCTGAAGAAGTGATGGACAGCGTTCCCAGCCAGTTTATCCCTGGAGACCGCCGTAGTTCCGTATCCACAGACTCCCGTGGGGAAGACGAAGAATCCGATATAATGGACACTGTCCTCACTCAGTTGGCTTCTGGGGGCTGCGTTCGTTCCGTAACGGAATCTCTGGCTGATGAGGAGGCCGAAAGAATGGATAACGTCCTCAGTCAAATTGTTTCAGGAGACCACCATCACTCCCCATCTGCAGACCCCCCTGCTGAGGAAAAATCCGACTCAGCTTCACCCGCGGACACACTCCCCGAAGAATTAATGGACAGCGTTCTCACTCATATTGTTTCGGGAGATCATCATCATTCCCCACCAGCAGTCTCCCTCGCTGAAGAAAAATCCGGCCCGGCTTCACCCACAGGCACCATACTCGCCGACGAGGAAGCCGAAAGAATGGATAGCATCGTCAGCCGATTTGTTAATAGTCACAGTCGCAGTCGTCGTTCGCCATCCACGGACTCCATCGCCGAAGAAGAGGCGAGAAGAATGGACCGTCTTGTCAGCCGATTCGTTTCTGGAGCCCGCCCTTTCTCCGAGTCACCCGCTCCCGAACGACTGAATTTACAGCGCTTCCAGCGACAGGGAGGAACAAAACCTTCATCTTCACAAACTAACCATACTCTAATTCCACCCATGGAGCCAAATATTGCAGTTGTCATACCTGCCAGGCAGCAGCGGACTACAACAACGAATTCTATGCGGATTGCAATGGAAAGGATCTCTCTGGACGATAGGAAAGGGGGCGAAGAAGAAAGTAGCTCCGATGAGGATGACTTCGACGAGGTTAACTTGGTGAAGTATTGATTCACGAAATATAATGGGCTCAACGGGAAAGATGGGGGGGATGGAAATGGTTGTTAATTTTGTGGGGAAATTTTGTCTAATGCCCTTCTCTGGCTTTGTTGTTCGGGTTTTGGGGGGTTCAGTTGGCTATTCGATAGATATCCTATTTTTTAGTTGTTTTTGTGTGTCATTTTTGCGGGTTTTGGTGAAGGAATATTGGCGTTTAGTTTACATATGCAAAGGAATAGAGGAGAATATGTTTGTTGGGAGTGAGTAAGGTCTAATAGATGAAGCATCTGGGAATAACCATATTTCCAGAGTACATTATTGTATAGATATATGCGCAGATGTCTATGCGGTATAACCAAAATCTCTGCTCATGAGAAATAAACATAGATGCTACTCTTATTTCTTCTCCTTCCCACCCCATCTCCACATCTCATCCCCTTCCTCCCACTGTTTTTCTTCATATCCCAGCTCCACCTTCACCCTCTTCACCTCCTCCTTATCACCTGTATTCTTGCCTATATTATCGCTAATCTTGATCGCGGGCTTTCCGTTCGCACTAGCAATCTTGATAACGATATTGAGAGGTATACTCTTCTTCCCCTGTAACTTGGGGCCTTTGTGTACAAAATCATTTGTCAAGAATGTACCAACCCCAAAACTAGTAGTAAACCCATGGGTCTCAGCAGTTTGTTTATATTCCAAACACTTTTCGACATCGAGAGAATCCGAGAATACAATCGTTTTCTTTTCTTTAATCCCAACGGAATCATAAAAGCGTCGCATAAGCTTTACGAACTCGGTTGGATCTCCGGAATCTTGTCGTACACCGGTAAAGACTTCGGCGTATGTTTGAGGCGGAGAAAGAAGAGCGCAGGGTTTTTGGAAACACTGAAGGAACTGCGGAGTTCCAAAGGTATCGGTGAGAGCGATGGAGAGGTTTTTTCCAAAACATGAAACCCATTCCCGAAGTGCGGTTTCGTTGGCAGATTTGTAGGTTCCTGTCAATGCGGCGATACCCATCATCCATTCGTGAGCCACGGTGCCGATGGGAGCCAGGTTGAAGCGATGAGCAAAGTGGACGTTTGAGGTACCCGACAAGGCGCCTTTTCCGCCGCCGGGGTTTTGTTGAGAGTAGGCTTCTTGTGCGCGGATGAGGCCGCGGAGAACGAGTTCTTGTGTGTGGTAGCTTCGACGTCGTCGCGTGCCGAATTCGGAGAAGACGCAGCCGTTGTTGAGGAGTTGGATGCCTTTGTTGTATGCCTTCTCTTCTTGCCCGGTGTAGTCCCAGTCGGTGTTTGAGAAGCGGAAGTAGCATTCGGATACTAGTACCAGTAGAGGAATCTCGTAGAGTATGGTTTCTACCCATTTCCCTTGGACGTCGATTTTTAGGTCACCCTGCGGGAGGGTTTCTAGTCAGCGTCACGGAAAAAGGGATGGTATGCTGGCCGTACAAACTCTTGATCCTCCGGCACTCCATCCTCCGGCTCCTCCCGCTGTGCGCGCTGCGATAGCTCATCGACCGGGGTAAATGTCAACACCAACTGCTCATCCGGACGGAATCGAAACTTTGTGAGGTATGCGATGTAGGCGGGCGGTAAGTAAGGGCATTTCTCGGTGAGGAAGTTTGCTTCGTCGACTGTGAGGCGGAGGTTTGAAAGTTCGGAGACCCGCTCTTGTAGCCATTCAAAACCGCGGCGCGTGAGCTTCAGATCGGGGGTGCGGTTGGTAAACGCGTATGTGCAGTCTGTTTGAGAAAATAACAATGTTAAGCTATAAGATCTCGCGCGCGCATTCAACCGTCAAGAAAACACGTTTTTACCAGCGTCTGGGTATGACCGTAGAACTGCGCATTGCATGGTCAACTTATAGAGATCGGTATCGAGGATCGAGGTGATGCCCTGTGGGCTGTGATCGGGAATGGAGGTCATGGCGGAGAGCTTGGTTGAGCTGTTGAGATGGAGCTGGTTGCGGGGTATGGTGGGGCGAAAGATAGCCGATCGGAATGGCCAAAATGGAAAGGAGCAGAGTCGTTGAGAAGAAGAAGGAGGAGGAGCTCCTGGAAGAGTCGCTCCTGGAAGAGTCAGACAGCTGTGGGACAAACAGCAGCTGGGCAAACACACCTGAACAATGTTGAGAACGCAAATAGCTTAGGGAGGCATACGGGTCAATGACGCGTTGTTGCATGCGAAGGTGCAGGGTGCCACAGCCCTGCATCACAACGCGTCACTCATTAAATTTACATACATTTCCGGAGAATTGAGCGATCTTAATTATCGCTAGAAATCTCTTGCCTGAGAAGACGTGTTCGTAAAATTTACTGTATTAATTTTTGGAGTTGGCTGTTGCACGATGTTGGTTGATGGTATAGATCTTATCTTAGATCATCAGATAACAGCACTCTAGGGCGTTGTGACTGTTCTGTTGCTGTGTGCGTGTGGAAAGGCAATCCCCACTATCACGAGCAATCCCCGTCCGCCAAACGAAAAATCGCATCGCCGTCCGCCCTCGTCGTCCTCTAACCCTACATTCACCCAGCAGCAACAAATCACCAATATGGCCGACGCAGCAGGAGCTCGTGGCGGATTCGGATCTCGCGGAGGAGCCGGCGATCGTGGACGAGGTGGACGTGGTCGTGGACGCGGCCGTGGACGTCGTGGTGCCGGAAAGAACGAGGAGAAGGAGTGGCAGCCCGTCACCAAGCTCGGTCGTCTCGTCAAGGCCGGAAAGATCAAGTCTATGGAGGAGATCTACCTGCACTCCCTGCCCATCAAGGAGTTCCAGATTGTCGACTACTTCTTGCCCGGATTGAAGGATGAGGTCATGAAGGTGAGAAACGAGCGGAATTTCTCGATTTTTTGAAATGGGAAACTGCAATTGTGGGGAACCTGTAATTGCAAAAATCAGCAATTAATTTCATTACCTCAATTTCGTTGTTCGCATGCTCTACCGACGATATTCGTTTAGCTTGGGACATATGGCTGATACCATCTCCGAAATCCAGATCAAGCCCGTCCAGAAGCAGACCCGTGCCGGTCAGCGTACCCGTTTCAAGGCTATCGTCGTTATCGGTGACTCCAAGGGTCACGTCGGTCTCGGTATCAAGACTTCGAAGGAAGTCGCTACCGCCATCCGCGCTGCCATCATTATTGCTAAGCTCGCCGTCCTCCCCATCCGTCGTGGATACTGGGGTACCTCCCTCGGAGAGCCCCACTCCTTGGCCGCTAAGGAGTCCGGAAAGTGCGGTTCCGTCACTGTTCGGGTATGAAGCTCCCACCTGCAAAGCTCAAGACGTTGAGCATAGGAAAATTAACGGTTGATTACAGTTGATCCCCGCTCCCCGCGGTACCGGCCTTGTCGCCTCCCCCGCCGTCAAGCGTCTCATGCAGCTTGCTGGTATCCAGGATGCCTACACCCAGTCCTCCGGTTCTACCAAGACTCTCGAGAACACCCTCAAGGCAACATTCTCTGCCGTCTCCAACACCTACGCTTTCCTTACCCCCAACCTGTGGAAGGAGACCCCACTCCTCCGCAGTCCTCTTGACGAGTACTCCGACGAGCTCAGACGAAAGGAGCGTTATTAGATGTTGCAAAAGGGTGTTGGTGTTTGATTTTCTACGGCCTTTGTTCTTTTTCTAGGGAATTAAAAATGGGATGGGATGGGATGATGATGAATGCATATACGATTCCTGGTGATTACCATTAGTTTGGACGTGAAGTGTGATCAGTGAATACTCCGAGCTCTATGTTAGAACCGTATAATGAGGGCTCGAAAATGCAATAATGGCGAAGACCTCGAATTCTAATATTCTCGGCGCGCCAGTGATTTATACATCGCATGATATCGTACATCCCGACAACCTATTTCCCCAAATCTTGTAGAATGATCAATGTGTACCAAATCTGCTCTATACACTCCTCTATGCTGCCTCGCCCTCCTTCTTGGCACAAGCACCAGCACATTTTCCCTCTGCTTCAGCCTTCTCTATCTCCCTCGCCCGTTCTAGTAGCCGGTCCTCTTCCTCAAGCGTCAGCGTCCGCAGCTGCAGTGCATGGACCCCGCCTTCTCGTTCCAACTCGTCTTTCAGTAGTGCGTTGATGGTGCGATGGCGGGCGATTTGTGGTTTCCCTTGGAAGGAGGCGGAGGATATTACGACTCTGTATGATAGTGTTGGTTAGCTTTATCCCTTCCTAATTGAGAATTCCAGAGGGGAGAAGGGGGCAACCGGAAATGTGTCTCCTTCTTATCCGCCACGCCGCGCATCGCAGAATGGTGTGCATGCTTATGCGAGTCGTTGTAGATCTCCAGAGTGCGGGGTGAAAGGGCGGAGGTGAGTTTGGAACGGATTGCGTCTTCGATCGGGGAGGAGGTCATTGCTGCTGACGTTGCGTATCGGAGGCATACGGAGTTGCGCGGGAGAATAGTGCGGAGGGGTCGGAGGAGGAGAAGCATGTTCGTTGGTCAGGGTGTTGAGATGTAATCAATCATAAATGAGGTTGAAAGAGAGTGTGGGGGAGCCGCATGAATTGGTGGGGGGTGGGTTAGGGGTTTGGGATGGATTCACTCCAACATTGTGGGTGGTCTGCTTGTTGGTGTGTACTTCCTCGTTCTCCTGCGACCTCTCGGTCAATATGCGGCTTCGAAATAAAATTTCCAGCTACAGCTTTGCCTATCCGCTTCGCCATAACAACATCAACACATTCTGACGATGAATTTCGAGTGACGTCGTTGTCTCGGCAAAGTCGGCAAGTTGCATCTCTTCTTCGGAGCGGTCCGTAATGTAGAAGTTATCCTAACCAAACCCCTCCTCAGTCATTCTTCCCTCGGGTCTTACACCGGCAGAATTAATATCTACATCCCGAACCAACGTTGGGAGCCTAATTGAGAGTTATATTTAATGCGGAGCTACCACCAGGACCGACCATATCCACGATTCCACAATGAAGCTATTACTTCAACCCCGGTTCATAACCTCCTCCTCCCCCCTCTCCTCCTCCGCCGTCCTCCTAGCCCGCCAAGCACTCTTTCGAAGGACTATGGCAACGGCGGCTGCGAAGATTACACTCCCGCGAACACCTCTGTTTGAAGCACTCGCGAAGCAGCCACGGGAGAAGACCGCGATTGTTCACTCTGCTTCGGGGAAGAGTTTTTCGTATGGATCACTACTTTCAGATGTTGCGGTGACGAGATCGAGGATATTGTCGAATGCTGGGAGTGATGATCTGAAGGAGCAAAGAATCGCAGTGTTGGTGGAGAATGGGTATGAATATGTTGGTGCGACTTTCTCCACGGGAGGGGGAGGGGTATGAAGGAATGCTGCGAGGCTGATATGGATAACAGTGAGCCTCCTCAGCGTCTTTGCATCCGGTGGTATCGCGGTGCCACTATGTACCGCCCATCCAGCGAAGGAAATGCGATACGTCCTCGGCGATTCCACACCATCTGCGCTCATTGCTACCTCCAAGTTCCGAGCTCGCGCCGAAGAGATCCTGGACTCGGATACATCCCGTCTACTACATCTTGAAGAGTTCCCACCTTCAGCTGAAACCTTGTCGTCGTCGAAACACACAAAGGTGGAGCTGAAAGATAATGACTGGAAAGAGACCAAGCGAGGAGCTATGATAATCTACACATCCGGCACCACAAACCTTCCAAAAGGCGTAGTTTCAACCCACTCCTCACTAGATGCGCAGGCCTCATCCCTGATCACAGCATGGAACATGACCCCTGCCGATCACCTGCTCCATGTGCTCCCCCTCCACCATGTCCACGGAATCGTAAACGCAACGTTAGCACCCCTCATGTCCGGCGGCACAGTCGAATACCTGTTCCCCTTCTCTCCCTCCACCGTATGGTCCCGCCTCGTCTCAGGTGTTGCCCGCGCCCACGACCCCAGGAAACGAGAAACAATAACCCTCTTCATGGCCGTACCAACAATCTACAACCGCCTCATCTCCTCTCTCCCTCAGCAGCCACTAGAAATACAACAATCTGCCGCCGCAGCAATAAAGGGTCTCCGCCTCGCCATCTCCGGCTCCGCCGCACTCCCGGGGAGTATCCGTGACGACTGGCAGGATCTTGCAGGAACCGCGCTCGGCGGTGGAACCCTACTAGAGCGATACGGAATGACCGAGATCGGAATGGCACTCTCAAACCTCCCAAATAAGTGTGTTGAAAACGCCGTCGGATGGCCACTTCCAGGTGTGGAAGCACGGTTGGTAGATGTTGAGACAGGCGAGGTCATCACACAGCCCAATGTCTCTGGCGAAATCCAGATCCGTGGGCCGACGGTGTTCAGAGAGTACTGGAATAAGCCTGAGGCTACTGCAAAGGAATTTGTGGATGGGGATTGGTTCATGACTGGGGATGTTGCGACGAGGGATGGGGATGGGTGCTACTCTATCCATGGACGGAGAAGCGTCGACATTATAAAAACTGGTGGGGAGAAGGTTTCTGCGCTTGAGGTGGAGCGAGAGTTGTTGGAGTGTCCGCAGGTTGCGGAGGTGGCGGTGGTGGCAATCCCAGATAGTGATTGGGGGCAGAAAGTGGCGGCTGTGGTGGTGTTGAGTGGGCAGGGTGAGAAGGAAGGGTGGGGATTGGAGGAGATGAGGAAGGATATGAAGAAGAGAGTGGCGGGGTATAAGGTCCCGACTGTGATGAGGGTTGTGAAGGAGATTGAAAGGAATCAGATGGGGAAGAGTAAGTGATTGGATCCTATAAGAAGAAGAAGACAGATGCTGACAGAAGTAGTCAATAAGAAGGTTCTGGTTAAGAGCGTTTTTGCGGATGTTCTTTAGTGCTGCTAGGACGTATATATGGCTGGCCTACGGTGTTAGATATGAGGTGTCATATAGGGATTATAGAGTCCTATGATAGACCTGTTGGATGAGAATTGCCCATGGTGTCTTTGCGGGTACCAGGACGGGGGTTCATCGCTGATAGATAATGTATATGGATAGTCTTGGGCCTGTACACCTAGACTTTTATAATCAACTCCGTTTTATGTACGAAGTTTGAGTTTTAGTGGAGAACCATCTTCTAACGCTCCTATGGGAGATCAGAAAATCAAACAGATATCCTCTGAGAATCGCAATCACGATACTGCACTCGCGAATACCAATTTTCACCCATCTTGACTGTCCAGGATAGCAGGTAAAGTCCTCGACGGCGAGATAGTGGATACACCGAGATAGCGGAATCTTATCAATCGTACATACCAAATCGAAGGCAAGGTATTCCGGCCTCCAGTTTCGCCGACACTCACCTTTCCCTGGTAATTTGGCCGCGAACTATGTCACCCCCGTGACCACCCCCAGCAGTATATAAACTTCTAACCCCCCCTCCGTTTCCTTTTCTCTTCTCACCCGATATCAACACCACCTTTCATTCCACCGGGAATACCAGGAGTTTCGGGAATAATATATCGAAATACAACAGCCTAAATACAACAGCCTAGTTTTTCGCTCCCGGAATATAGTACACTTCGCTGCAGCAGAACGTCTTGAGATGGATAGCTAGATGGATATTCCGGACAGCCCTCGCCTGAGCCCGATATCCTGTCAATACAGCTCAAAAATGTAGACGTCTATATCTAAAACTTTTATACTCAACTTTCGAATCCGATCTATCCTAACCTCCAGCATTCAATCCCCACCCCAAGCACCACAAATCCCCCAGGGATCAAAACAGCACCACTACAATCCGCCACCGCACTTCCAACCTCCCCCAACCTTCCAAATGCCCGATCCCAAACCTTCACCCTCTGGTCCACCCCAACAGTGACCAACCTTCCTCCGTCAGCCGGGAGAACGGCAGTAACTGCGCTTGCGTGCGCTCTCGGCAGCAGCTTACACTCCTTCGTCACCCAGCCTTCGCTCTGTACCCTCGTCACAGCCGTCGCACAGTCGTCACCACCTGTATAAATTGCAATCTCGCCATCCGGGGAGACGACAGAAGTGAGAGCTTTGATGCTGCTTTGATGCACACGCTTTTTCCACACCTGCTTCATTTCCAAGTCGACGGAGTTGTAGATTGCAAGGTGCCCGTCAGTCGCGGCGACCAGCAATGCAATCCCCGAGTCGAGTTTCAGGAATTTGGCATGGAGAATACAGAATGTTCCGTATACCTGGCTCCGTTTTAGAGCCCACATATTTTCCTCTGGTCGGTAGGACCACACTTTAACTTGGCCATCACTCATTGCTCCGGCCACCCAGTACTCCCCGGGGGCTTTCCCAACCACATCTATACCGCAAATCCTTACCTCCGCTTCACTCTTCGGTACAGGCAATAAACTCTCCTCTACCACACCGATAGCTCTGTCTTCTCCCAGACGAACCCGGAATACGAACAGCTCATCCACGCCCCCGCTCGAGAACAGACGTTCGCCATCCTCACTCCATTCCTGGTGTAGTATGCCGGTTGTATGTCGTTTTACCGTCACCGCACCCCTTTCTTCCACCCTCCCTTCGTCGGAAACGTGGGAGATACGGATCGTTGTATCCTCCGCCCCAGTGGCCAATAGCCTGGTACGCGGACAGAAAGTAGCAGCTTTAATCTCGCGTCCGTGAGAACCGTATTTCAGTACCGCATGCCGAAGGCGTAGGGAGCGGCTGGAGTGTACTCTCGTGCCCTGTGTCCAGATAAACCATGGCCTCGACTCGGAAGGGGAGAATGTCCACGCTCGATGACCGCCTCCGCAGTCGATTGTGAGTGTGTCCGTTGATGTGGATGTGTTGTAGACGACGAACCGTGTGCCACGGAAGCCATAGATGTTGAGTTCTTCGTTGTTGCTTCCGGAGAAGAATTGGCCAGTGATGTTGGTGATGTTTCCGGGCTTGGAGATGTGGGTGGCGTCGAGGGAGGGGAGTGTATTGGCGGTATGGATGCCCGAGAAAGAGGTCGTAAGTAGAGAGTTGCTGGAGAGTGCAAGGGAAGTTAGGGCGTCTGTGGAATAGAGTGTAGGATGATATGACACCGGAGCTAGTTCTGCTGATGAGCAATCAGGGGAGGGGAGGGAATAGGCAGCGAGATCTCCGGTTCTGGATCCTAAGAATAGCTGGCGTGCTGGTGGAGATATGAGTACGGAAGTTACGGTGAACTTGGGCGTCGGCGGTTGCAGGACGAGGGAACGCCGTATTGGCGGAGCATCTCCCGAGAGACGAAATGTATGCAATACAGAAGCAGTAGAGCCCACAGAAGTAGTGACAACTTGGAAATAGTCTATCGGAAGGTTTAATTTACAAATCGATAGCAAAAGATGAAGGGAATCCACTGAAGAAAACGCACCTCCGTCCTTTCCCTGGATGAAAACATCCGCAACCTTCCCTCTTCCGCCTGCATCCCACCACCACTCCTGGTTGTTGACTGTATCCAGGATACCCAGTTTTCCCTCAATGTCTCCAAGTGCCATTATTCCAGTCCCTTCCCATGCTCCCACAACCGACCAATTTCTGAGCGCCTCCCAAGTACCGAGAGATCTCCACGATTTATCCAGCATACTATAGAGACAAACCTGCCCAAAGACGGTAGTGACGACAAAACGTTCTTTATCCACAATAGCGTAGTTCTTAAACGCATTCTTCTTCTCCTTCTTCTTTTTCTTGACCACATTGCCCTCGTCTCCCACTTCCTCCTCCTCCTCTTTCTTCTCTTCGGGGACTGGCACAACATCCTCCAATGCCCAGTCCTCACGCAGTTCAGCATCGTCCGAGTAATCTAGCACCACAACCCTTCCATCAGCTCCCCCGGTCGCCATAAGTTGCCTGTCATAATCAAACGCAAAGCTCCAAATATTCTTCCCCTGATGCAACATCCACGTCTGCGAATTCTCCAGTACCGCAGTCCTCTTAGGTCCCGGTGGTGTGAATTCCCAGAACCGTGCCGTCAAATCCTCAGACACAGAAGCCAGCCTCACCTCCTCTCCGGCAGCTGGCAAGAACCGTACCCCCCACGGCCGCGCCTGATGGCCCCATCCGAGCGCCACACACCCCTTCCCACCCTTCGCCTCTCCTTCAACCTCCTCAAACCCGGTCGTTTCCCTCTCCTCGTCCTCTTCAGCCGTAGAATGGAGATCCCACACCCTAATCGTCCGATCGTCGCTACAACTCGCAATCCACCGTCCATCCGCATGAAAGCGAACGGCAAAAACGCTCCCCTCATGGCCTCTGAGTCGGTTTGTAACCCTGCCCTCCTTGTAATGCATACTACAGCTCCATACGATAATCTCGCCAAACACTGTTCCCGCGGCAACAGTAACGTCTCCGGTGTCTGTAACGAGTAGATCTGCAGCGTATAGCATCGTCCGTTCTGTACTCCCGCAAGAAATTTCTTCCCATTTCCTGCCAGAGTAGATTAGTACTTCGTTGTGAGCACCCACGGCAATAATATCGCCGGAAGAAAGGAATGAGGCAGAAAGAATCCAATCTGGTGCTGTTATTTCTTCTGCTGTGATCTCGTCATTGCTAAGAATTGAGGTGGCAGGGACAATGGCGATGCTTCGACCGCCCCAGAATATAACATGTTGTGTGGTGTTGCTGGGAACGATGCCGTGGATGCGTTCACGCTTGAAAACTCGCTTTTTGTGAAGTAGCGAGAACGGGGAGACGTTTGAGAAGATGTTGATGCATGATGCTTCGCCGGCAAGAAGGTAGGAGGGCGCGAGGAAGGAGAGAGAGGTTATGGGTGCGGTGGTTGAGACATTGTGGAGGTGGGGTGTTGGAGGCATTTGGAACTCGGTGGTGCGGGGCGGAACGGTGGACGGAAAATGTGGGGTTGGGAATGGATGTTAGGGTTTTTCGACCACATACTTTTACTTACAAGCTCGCTCCTCCTCCTCGAAAATTTACTTGGGGAAGAGGACGAACGAAGATGCGATTCTAATATGCTAATTACATTGGTGAGAGCATAGAAGTATGTTATAAGAAACACCAAACGCCATTACTACACCGAGGAGGAAAATCCAATAACTACAGGTAAACTCAATCACACTCCCTCATTTAGCCCCCTTCCCTCTCCTTGCGGGCCCTTTTCGTCTCGAGGTTGTTGTCTTCCTCCCAGTCGCCTTCGACGGCTCTTCCTCCACTTGTTCTCCTTCACCCTCCCCATCCCCTGCCCCTTCTTCCCCAATCGATGTCTTCCGCTTGGCCGGTGCCTTCCTTCTCTTTTTGGGTGGTTCTTTCTCTAGTTCTTCTCCCCCATCGCCATTATCCTCATCCGCTTCAATCGGCATCTTCCGCTTGGCCGGCGCCCTCCTTTTCTTCTTCTTGGGCGGTTCTTTCACCACCTGCTCTTCTTCCCGTTCCCTTTCTGCCTGTGCGAACCGTTCCCCCATTGATATTGGTACCCTCTCCGGCAACTCTTGCTCGTTCTCTTCGCCGGCTTCATCGGCCTTTCCTTTCAACATCGCCATCGCCTGTTCCATCCTTTTACTCCCACCCGCAGCTCTAACCCTCGGTGCAAAAGCCCCAGCCCCAACGACGCCTCCAAAGAAGTTTGTGATATTAACCTGACTCCCCTCCGCCACCTTTCTATTCATATCTTTCACTACCGGCAACAATATCTCGTCCGTCTTCTCCTTACTCCATCCCAAAGTATTCATCAAGAAAGTCCTCAGCCCCTCAAGATCCGGCACTCCCCACTCAAACGCGCTAGGATCTGAGTCGACTTCGGGATGGATGTATGCATCCTCGACTCTTGGATCGGGGAAGGATGGGGGGAGGAATATCTTAGCGACGTTCAAGCGTTTAAACCTCTTTTTGAAGCGGGTAGAGGACTCATCTGGTGCGTCGATACCTTGTTGGACTCGCGTCCACCAGTCTTTGAAACCGGTCAATCCGTTATTTGCGAACTCGGCGAGCAGCTCGATAGCAGTGACAGGACCGATATTGGGTATTCCTTCGGTATAATCCGAGCCCAACAGCTGAGCAGCAGCAATGAGTCGCTTCTGATCCAGTGAGAATTCTTTTTCAAGGTCCGAGGTGAGGTAGCATTGCACTGTATGTCTATCATTAAACATATGTCTGTAAACTCTCGTCCCACCAAACAAAAACACGTCGGAGTCATCAGTAACGATTCCGTCGACGAGGCCCAGTTTAACTAACTCGGCACATTGAGCTTCTGCCTCCATAGGCGCAGTGATATAAGGTAGGCCAAAGAGTTTGAGGAGTTGCTGGCACTCTTGGATCATCATCTGTGATACCTCGTCGGCATCTCGGAGATCTTTTTTTTGTTGCTTGCGGAGCGACTTAAGTTCACGTTCATAATCGAGAGCGTTTTGGGCGCGATTGCTTTCCCGAGAGACTTCGGCGGCGAAGCGGGCGTGTTCTTCTGCCTCCCGCTCCATTTGGAGAAGTAATTCCCCTTCATCAACGGCTTCGGGGGTCAGTTCTTCAGGTGGTGGAGTTTGCTCGGCCTCGAAAGAGATGTCGAGGTCATCGGGCTCTTCATATTTGATTGGAGGCGGAGAGAAAATAGGAAGAATCGGTGAAGGCGGGCCTGGGACAATAACGGCTGGTGGATCGACCGGCGCCACAATGTTTTCTCTTAACGCTGGCAGTGGAATAGTCGAATTTGTGGAGTCTTTCGATGCTAGCGGAGCTGGTCGCTCGTCTTCACTTTCACTCCATTCAATCTCTTCATCAGTTTCGACTGGAGCTTCGACAGTAATCGGTCTTTCTTTGGACCCAGAATTCGACTTTGCTGGGTATGGATTGGCCCTCAACCGCTCAGCGAGTTCATCAGTAGTTACATCTTTTCCTTTCTCTTTGCTCGTGGTCACGTCCACGTCCATAAACTCAACTTCATCCTCATCGTCAGAGGAGAGAGTAACCACATCTTCCTTCTGCTTTCGCGCTTCGAGTTGCTCGTGATATTCATGCTGCTCTTTTATTGTCTGTTCCTTTGCCCTCTCTAATTCTGCCATGATATCCCTCTTTCCACCACCTGCAAACCACGGAGGTAGAGGAATTGGATTTTCTTCCTTTGTTTTCCCAACCTGCTTTAGTCCGTCGGACTTGTCAATTTTGGTAGGAAGAGGCAGTGGTTTGGACGAGTTCTTTCCAAACAAAATGCTGCTGCTCTTGGATAGGTCTAGCGCGCCAAGAAGTTTAGGTAGTGCTCTGCTTGAAGATGGAGTTCCACTACCCTCACTGTTTTGTGGTGCGGCGCCTGGCTTG
Organism: Wilcoxina mikolae CBS 423.85; assembly: GCA_014904905.1. Classification (NCBI taxonomy): domain Eukaryota; kingdom Fungi; phylum Ascomycota; class Pezizomycetes; order Pezizales; family Pyronemataceae; genus Wilcoxina; species Wilcoxina mikolae. The sequence continues at coordinate 1,672,559 of MU122092.1, forward strand.
GTCCCTTGCATTCGGAGAGACTCGGCCACAGCGAGTTGGAATTCCTTGTCGTTATCATTCAGATCCTGCCCCTCAGCCTTCTCATAGTTCTCCTCGCTGAATGAATCGTCAGTGGGCTCCACCTGCTTTCCTTTGCCTTTATTCTGAGCGGGCTCTTCGCCCATAGACATCGCTATAGCCCTCTCCAAATCTTCATCCTCGTTATCAACCTTTTGGAACCCGTGGTCACCGAGTGACATGGCAATTGCGTAATCTAGATCGTTCTCGTCCTGGTAGTCTTCAAACTCTGCACCGAATAACATGTCATCTGTATCTTCTCCGAGAAAGAGCATATCACTCTTATCTTTTCCTTTCTCGGATGGTCTTCTGCTGCCGCCTGTTTGCTGTAGTCTAGATTCATAGAGCGCTCTTCGCAAATGCACCGCCTCGTCCATCCCCAGCCTGGTAATTTCATCTGGCAATGGACGGGCGGGGGCTTTGGGTAAGCGATTTAAACCCTCGATTGGCACATCCTCAAACTCTTCCTCTTCATTGCTCTCCACATCCTTCTCTTCTGTTTCTTGCCCAAGCTTCTCCACGTCAATTGGCTTGCTTTGCGCACCTTCAAGCTCTCCCTTATTTCCAACAAAACTCATTGACCACCCGCCCGCCTCCTCGTTTCTCACCATAATGTACTCCTTGTTCTTCTCACCCGCCACACGACCAACAAACATGTCCTTCTCACGCCCTTGAAGATTCATCAATCTCTGAGAGAGCTCATTTCGTCGTTTCAACCTTTCGATTTGAAACTTCGAAAATGCCATGCGGTTGGGAAACATCGCGTCCAGCTGCTCCTTCGAGTATCCCATTCTCAGCCTGGAACGAACCCGTGCCTGACTGAGGATACGGTAGCGATCCGCGTCCGGAAGTGCCGCAAAGAATGGTGATGAGAAGTCAATATTAGAAAAATCTTGAAGGTTTGTGTCCTCCATTCCTTCAAACTGTTTTGCATACTCCTGTAGCTCTTCAGCGCTCAGCATACGTACATCGTTGGGTACGCCGAGCTCGCTAAAGTCGTAGTCCATCTGAGGGAGCTGGTATTGATCCGTTCGCTTGAATTTTCGCTTGCGCTGTTGCTCAGCTTGCTTCCGTTCCTCGGTAGTTTGCTCGAGTTCATCGACATAGACCAAGTTTTCGGGAATAGGCTCCTCTTCTCCTTCGCTAACGGTAGTAGGTCTTCCCAGTCAGCTCTTCCACTCCTGCCGCTTTGAGCCAACGTAAAACCTACCCCCTCCTCGCTTCCGCCTCCTCTTCTGCTCGCTTCTTCACCTGTAGCGCTAAAAGCTTCTTTGCCGTCTGTGCCGCATCTTCCTTCCTCCCTTCCCTGCGTTGCTTTCTCCCTGCGATGGTCTGTCGTTTCAGAACTGGCGCGCCACCATCAAACACAAAGACAGGACGGATCCCATGAAAAAGGAGTTTGCAGATTCGCCGGAAGAATCCAACGATGTGAGAGTTGTGTAGTGCGTTACCCTCGGCATCGCGCACGGCTTTGAGGAATTGGTAGATCCAGATTGAAGCATCGACTGCGAGGCGTTTGCGAGCAAGGGTTTCGAGCTTTACTGGGCGATGGGCGGGCTCAAGGATCTTCCAGAGACCATGGACACCCATTGTGGATAATGGTGTTGCTGATACTGGTCGCGGTGGAGCATGAGAATGGAGGTGAAGAGCAAAGACCGAAGAGGATCGTGTGAATCATACCTCTTGGTATGGAGGTACGGTTGTGTGACGTCGCCGTCAAAATAACACGCTAAGAAGAAGATCCGGCAACTTCCGGCGCGCCCTTTTTATATTCAACAACGCGTGTGTTTCTTTGACACAGCAGAATCTGGCAGCGACGAGGGACGAACCCCGCCGGCCACCCAACAATCGCGACAGTGCCGTATATATCTTTATTCAACGACGACACGTAAGAAAGGAAAGGGGAAGCTAAGGTAAGCGCAAACAATGTGGTCCCATTTGAACCCCCTCTTCGTGAGAACTACACCAATTCAGCAAGGGACCACTACAACATTCCACTGTCACAATCAGTATCACATCCACCACCACCACTCAGCCACTTGATAATGAATGCAACCCGAATTCATACTGCGTCGGACCGTCCAAGCTGGCGAGACGACATGTTTGGGAGTGCAACACCACATAGCTCCCACGATGCGCCTCCCGCTGAAGAAGACATGTCTGAAGAAGGAGACATTCGGCAATTTTACGCCTTCATTGGAACACCGCTAGCCTCTTCTTCTCTTTCGAGGGAGGAGATAGAGACGTCATATCTGCTAGACACAGTTACTGACGATATCGACCAGAAGAGTAGGACGTACAAGGAACAGGCAATATCACCACCAAGGATCGAGGACGAGAAGCTTCCACTTTCTCCCGAGGAACAGAGAGAACCACCACTCCCCCCGGAGCCAATACCTTTAGACGACGACCAGGCGTCTGTAACCCAAACAGTGCTAAAGAAGTATATCTGCTGATATATATGTTATGTTAGATTCTCGACCGATAGTAAATCTATCGTATACAGTCACTACGAAACAGCATTATCAGACCCTGTTAGGCGGAAATACTCGAAGCCGCGTGTTGAGATTTCTCAAACTCCTCCGCCAGATCCTGAAGGAGAGAACGAAATCAAAGAATTGTCAGTTGCAATGTCGCTGGACGACCCGCCCGAGAACAGGACTGACGGCTCAATAGACTTGGGACTAGGACCGACAGTGTTGCTACAGGTGAATCCAGATCGGTTGCACCAGGACCAGATCGTATCTCCACTTTGAACGAACATTTCGACGGTACCACAGAACCTGCTTCCAAGAAACCAACCCTTGATCACTCCCGGCCTGACATACCCACCAAGTCCATACAGCAGGAAATTACAACCGGAACCGGCGCTGGGAGCAAGCATTCAGTGCGACTCCCTTGTTGTCCTAGCTCGGAGCTTACCACAATTGGAACACCACTCTCAACTCTGTTTCGGCCCGAATCCCCATCGATGGCTGGGACGTCGAGGGAACGGCGCTCGGTCTCTGCGTCAAAGATGTCAAACATTGAAAAATACAACAATGAAAGGGGTGCTGGCCGTCGTCGGCCACCCAAGTCGTCTGATGATGACCCCGAGAAATCCCGTATCAAAAGTACCCTTCAAAAATACTTGGCTGAGATGAAGAAAGATCATGTCTACGTGGCTAAGAACGTACTGGCGGCCGCAAGAATGGACCTAAATCGGCAATATATCTTTCGGGGGAACGGACAGGGAGACAGGCCTGGCATTATCTATGACGAAGAATCGCCATTTAAAAACATGAAAAGCATTGAGACTACTGCCACCGATGTAGCACAGCGGACCAACGTGTTTAAATTTAAAGTGACGCGCTATACAAAACCGAACACCTCAGCACCTCCTATTCATATTGATGTCCCCACAGTGTTGGCGACAGTGGCAGAGGGTACACCATTGCCAAAAAAATGCCGGTCTTATACAACTTTGCGAAACAACATTGTTGCAGACAACGAGGAAGAAATGCGTTACCTCCCATATTTTGGAGAGGCTGCCGACGACGATGTCCTTCACGAATTGAATCTGGACGAGCTGTATATTGACAAGACCAAGGAAAGTGCGGATGAGGGTAGAATTATGGAATGTGAGCTTCATGTTTTTCACTCTCTGCTTTATTACTTGATCTGACGGGTAATAGATGCGGCTATGTGCGGTATTTTCATAAATGACTTCCTCGCGGAGGTCAACGTGTCGCTCGATGCGGTGATTCAATACCTGATTGGAGACATTGGTCAGATACACGGCGGCCAGGACCCTGATGGTAATATAGCTCGGCGTGAAAAGGATGCACTCCCAGAAGACCTTGATCTACACGACCCCAAGATCCAAGCAGCACTCCAAAGCGTGCAACCAGTAGAGCCCTCCGAGCTTGAAGTCGCGGAAAAGGTGTGCAATGTGTTTATGGAGGCGACCAAAATATCCTTATGGGAGGTGGTCAAGAAAACAAGCAGAGCCGTTAAGAACAGCATGTCACTAATAAAGCACACTACAACTGGCACAAACGCAGCACCAAGCGAAAAAGGCGATAAAGAAGTCGCAGCATTGACTGGTGGAAATCCTTGGCCATACAGTCTGGACAGTTACGCATCGCTGAACTGTCTGATTTGTTATATGTTTGTAACCGACTCCGAATTTGTCAAAACTAAGTTCCTAACTCCAGTTGTAGGCACGAATGTCCCTTCCATGGTAAGCATTCCGTTTCTCGCTATCAATTATATCAATTATGAGCTCGATATATTTATCGCATGCTCCTTACTTTTTTTTCTTAAATTTTCCTAACATTTTTACTTTTTTCTTTGGAGTTGGAAAGGCTCCGTGCAATCGTCAAAATTCACAAAGGAAAGCCAGGACAACCATTTTAACACTAATTATTCTGAAGCGCCAAGTTTGGGCAAGACAGAAACCTCATCGAGGCGCCACGATGGAGATTCCTCGCAGGACGAAAACTCTCCGGACAATGAGTACAAACTTTCGATCAATATTCCAGGATGGTCATATTCCAGTAAGCAAGCTATGATGGACCCGTTTGCAGAAAACGAATTTTGTTCTCCATATTGCTTCAAACAGGTATGACAGGAGAACCCCGTGGTCACAGTAGCATCTAAAAATGATTTTATAGGCTTCAAATATTGAAACGGTGGTTGCACGTCAATGGACAACAGCGCAAATTGATCTTTTGCGCACCTCTGCTGGCGTTCTCAGAAACAATCCTCGTTGCGCTTGTTTGTGTGCAGCAATTATTAACAAGCCATGCGCAGAGGTGAGCACTCCTCGCATTCGGCACAAAAGCTCAGACCAATAACAGGTATCTAGATCTATATCCGACTGGGAGAAGAAAACCTTCTACCCCTCAAAACTTCAGATGAAATACTAGGAAATTCCGAGGCACCTCATCCCGAGCCTATGAAAGTACTCAGACGGAAGAAGACTCCAGCTGGGTTTCTTACAGGCTATCCGGCAGACACTGACAGAACACACCTGCATCAAGAACGTCCAGATGTGCACCCTTGTCGCCATGTAGGCCCCTGCAATAATTCATGCGAATGTGTCCGTAATCACGTCACTTGCGAGAAGGCTTGTGCGTGCCCCCCCAACTGTCCCCGTAAATGGCGTGGATGTTCTTGCAAACGTGGAGGCCGCCCTTGTACGTCGGACAAATGCATCTGCTTCAAGGCCAACCGAGAGTGCGACCCTGACCTATGTGGCACATGTGGCGCCTACGAAATACTGGATCCTGTGAACAGGTATAATTGGAGTATCACGACCCCCGACATGTGCCAAAACGTATGTATACAGCGAGAGATGTCGAAGAAAACCCTCCTGGGTCACTCGGTGGTCTCGGGTATGGGGTTGTTTATTTGTGAGGATGTACCCAAGGGTGGGTACATTGGTGAATACAAGGGCGAGATCGTAACCAATGAGGAAGCGGAGCGCCGTGGAAAGCTATACGATAAGCGGGGGACCAGTTTTCTCTTTACCCTCAACTTGGCGCAGGCAATCGATGCAACTCGCATGGGCAACAAATTCCGCTTTATAAACCATTCCCACCAGAGACCCAATTGTCAAGCCAAGGTGACCATGGCAAACTGCGCTCATAGGATTGGGTTTTATGCAACGCGAGCACTCCGTGCAGGCGAAGAGCTCTTTTTCGACTACGGGTGTGCCATTCTGACCCTCCTTTTATCGGTTCATCTCAGTTCTAATAGGCGTGCGCAGATACAACCAGAAATGCGTGAAGTTCGTCCAAAAGGAACCTCCTCCACTTCCGAGGGACATCGTTTCCTCGGATGAAGAAAACCTAATGCCTCCGAAAGCAGCTCGGGGAAGAGGGGAAGTCGAAAAACCACACCGGGCCAGAGGACCCCCCGAGTACCTCAAAGGCGGCAAAGGCACCACCGAGCGCTCCAGAAATTACGCTTCTCCCTCCATCCCGGAGTCTGCTGGTACTCCTTCTGCTGCACAGCCATCGCTGTCTCCTGAACCCTCTCGCCGGGCTGTCGCACGCGCTAAGAGGGGAAGGAAGAGGAAACGGGCCAATAGCGACTATGTTCGTGATTCTTCGCCGGATGTCCCCCCAGTTGAAGTCGAGCAGGAAGAAGAGGCACCGCAGCAGCAGCTAAGCGATGACGAACTCAGTGAGTATGAGGAGACCCAGGAAGAGATAGGAGGGGAAGAAGAGGAAGGCCAGGAGGAGAGCGAGAGTGACCACGCGAGGCCGCCGTTAAAAAGGATCCGTAGATCGGAGAGGATCGTTGAGGAAGAACCACAGGTAAAGCGGCCACGGGGACGCTGGTCCGGCGGGGGTGGTTATAACTTATGGAGATCGGAGAGGCGGGTTAGGCGCTTTTAGGTTGACGGGCGTTTTTCTGATCTGCTTCTGGATAGAGTGCGAACTGATACCCCGCGTGATGGGGGCGAGAGATAAGACTTACGTTGTCTGTAATAAGAGGAATGAAATACGTGTAAATGGTTTGGTATGTATTGCTCATTAGAAGGTTATTTACCGCCCTCAAGACTCTTGTTTCAAACCCCAAGCGGCCCTTCAACCCTCACTTGATCATCTTCCAAAGTCGTTCCAGCAACCTTACGAATGAAATACCTAGCACAATAAGGAAGATTTTCGACAAAAGGCAAGATGAATGCTCCGAATTC
>MU122092.1:1679403-1736124 GCA_014904905.1 Wilcoxina mikolae CBS 423.85
CCCCTCCCCCCGAGACGTTCCAGAAAGCAACCATTGCGTAGACCTCGCTTTAATCACAATTCGTGATCCTTGCCTCCTTCATTCCCGGCCGTATCGACAACATCACATAGTTCGTCACAAAATCCGGCTTCCGAACCAACTTCAGATACTTAGCTGTCTCATAGGGATACATAGCAACTATCCCTTTCGCGTTCTACCATACCAGTCAGCACTTCATTCAACTAGCGTAGGGGGTCCACGAGCCTTGTAGTAGCTGACGCAATTTGGATCAGCGGCAGGAAGCTTTGCCTGCGCGGGCCGCAACGACTCGACCCAATTCACAATAACATCCCGTCGAGGCATCACCGCGCGCCGGAAACTGCCGCGGTTTATGTCCAGCAGGTGTTTGATCACTTGAATGTTGTACAGCGCCTGATGTTCAACGATTTCCACAACATGACTCCACAAAGACCCGGAATTTGGGCCGAAGACGGTTAGAAGATTTGGAAACTCGTCGATGGCGACACCTGTTATGCGTGAGCGAGTGAGTGATATAAGGTGAGGGAAGCAGGTGAAGTTAAACTAACCGTAAAGCGAGTATCCGTCCAATCCAAGGTGGTTTGGAACCGATACCCCCCCGCGCCCATATATGGGGAAGATGAAGGCGTTTTGTGCTAATTTGTATCCTATGACAGTGTATCAGAACTTCATACATGGATCGTCCTCGAGATAAAAATAAGTTTTCGACTTACCTGTTCCCCAAATCAGAATGTCAATTTCTCTCTCCTCCTCTTGGCCGGTTTCTTTGGAACGGAATCGGATCCCCGTCTCGCTCAACCCAATGACAGGGTCGGTGAGAAGCTCAACATTAGGTGCTTCGAGTGATGAATAGTAGTTATCCAGAACCAATGGCCGTTTGCAACCAAAAGGATCCTTGCACTCAAGCTTCTGTTGAAGCTGTTCACTCTTAACCTGCGCTGTGATATGTTTGCGGGCCAATGCATGTACTTTATTCCAAAGCCATGATCCCTCTTGAAAGACTCGATAAAGAACGGCTTTGTTCTGGGATATTTTGTTATCAAACGTTTCACACACGTCTATATAATTATACACCAACAAAAACTTACAAACCACTTGATACCAAGTGCATAGGCCGTAAGTGCATATGGGATGTTCCTAAAAATCCACCTAGTTAAAGCCGAAAAGTTTTTGTTGTTTCTGGGAAGACAATGCGTCGTACTCCGTTGGAAGACCACCATGAAGGAAACATCCTTTTGGATCTCGGGAATAATCTGCGCGGCAGATGGGCCAGTGCCAATTATCCCCACACGTTTACCTTTGAGATCGGTATCGGCCGGCCAATCCGCAGTGTGCCAGGCCGGGCGTTTAAATCCGTCGATCCCGGAGATATCGGCCTTCTTGGGGTAACTGAAGAACCCTACGCAGGTGATGAGCTGTTTTCCAGAAAATCAATACAAATTCTCCAACAGTCATTTGTGGGGGTAAACAGCTTACCACATTGCAAGTCCAGGTTTTTCGTTGGCCAGTTTTAGTATCTGTAGTTTCGAGAACCCAGAGCATCTCGTTTTCATTCCAGACAGCCTTATCCACATTTGTGTTGAACGTCGTGGACCTCTCCAGATGGAATTTATCCCTCGCAATACCATCCCAGTACTGCTGTATCTCTTTCTGACTGGCATACCGCTGCGACCAATCTGAAAAACTCCGTCCCGTTAATAAATATCTCAGGATTTCTCGGATCTTCAACCCACCCGGATTCCGACACCAGCTAACCTGGTATATGTGGCTCTCAACATCGCAGGCGGCCCCCGGATACGTGTTAGTCCACCAAACGCCTCCAAAACCACCATACCGATCCAGAATTTCAAAGTCTTCGTACGGCAGAATGTTTTTGCGCAAGATTTCTGCCCCGTGAATGATGCCGCTGATGCCAGCTCCGACGATGATACAGAACCTGTGCTCGTCAGGTGAGGAACTCTCGGTGGGTGGTAGTGAAGGATTGGTCATGCTGTTATGCGGTCGTATTGTACAACGGGGTAGAACGATTGTTTTTATATTCCGCCTCGGTATATCCGGGCCCTAGTACAGATCCGCAAGCCCATGCTGACCACCATGCACCAACCCTACATGTCTGAGACGCAGTAAGAAGCCCAATACGCTGCGGTCCAACATGTAGATGCAAGCCTGATAGCTCGGATTATGCGAGCGTATGAATTTGCATTTTAGAGAGCATGTTTTTGACTTGAACGAATGTTGTTTCTATGAGACTTCAAGGCCGATTGCTTTATTGTACGAAATTTCGAAGAATCGGAATTGATGTTCCACAGCAACACCTACATCGGATACCATGCATGCGATGTTGAAACTACCTAATAATAGGCTCCCATTACCAGCCTTATCATTACGCTAGAATTGTCCGCGTGTACCAAAACTCAGGTAGGTCTGACCAATCTATGTAGAGTGCTGTCCATCGCGTTAACTTGTGTACGCTGGGTTTCCAGAGACTAAATCTGTATTCCCTTCTTGTCAATTCGTGTTCTAGAAATCACCGAGTCCGTAGTTCTATCGTTTCGGGTAGCGTGCACCCGTATTCGCATTCTATGTGGACCCGGCCGAGGCCTCCTCGTCGACGCCCCTATTATCTTTTGGTGGCGTTGTGGACCGATGTGGGCTGAGGGTTAGGTCTATCACGACAAGGTACAATATCCAGCTGTAAGCGTATGTACTTTATCCATAGTGTGCATGTGGCCGCCAGAGCTTTTTGCCTTTTAAGAGGCGAAAACCTCAAACTTATGGCCAATATACAAAGTAAGATACTTAGTAGTCATTCCTCACTTCTGCTTTCTGTTAACTAACTTCGTTCGCATTAGCGAAATTACATTCTATACAGTACGTACCTAGGTACGTATAGCCCATATCCACATTTCACTCGACTATGATCAATTGGTAGGTTCCAGTATAACCAAACACCCGAGACCACCGAGGACCCCGCTTCTGAATAAGCTGTCTCGCCATCTCAACAATGACTGCACTCACGAAGATCTGGCTCACGATTGTCCTTGTCTTATGGCATGAACCTGTCGGGCCGGAAGTTCCGGAGTATATCTTACTCTGCAGCGCATGCGACAGCCGGCTCACTCCATTAGCCGGCCGTCTTACCCAAGGCATACCAAGTATACTTGTTCACGAGTGATATTTGTGTCGCGGTAACAGATCAGAAGTAGGCAGTGGGTTGGACAAAGGCAGCAAAATCTCAGGAACAAAGTGTGATACATCATGAGCACTACGCACCACGAATTCACGTTGACTGCCGAGAAACCCTCACTTCGAAATGTTCACTAAGATAGGTATCTATCGTTCATATCATATCATACCATTCTCTAGCTTCAATTGCTGCTGAATGGCCCCACTTCTTCGGTCGGAATGTGCAAGAGCAGTTTCAATCGATGGGTTGAGTTTTTTACAATGAAATAAAAAAACAAAAAAACAAATTCATAAATGGACTGGTCGAATGTCTCATCTTTAGAGAGGGAGATATGTATGTATATAATAAAATAATAAAATAAACAAACTCGGCCGTTTGCCAATCGGTCTGCTGATCCCATTTTGACTGGGGCTGCTGCTGCTGTACTGTCTCCATCTTGCCAGACGTCGGTCGATGCTCCGCACATATAGCAGCAGTAAGGTAGTAGAGCACGCATGTTGAGTCTTTTAGCAGCAACAGAGAAAATAAAAAAAAATAAAAAATCAGAAACACGTTCGTAAAACCGCGTTTTTCGAGGGATATATATATACAAACTGGCCGTTTGCTAATATAACCTGGTCTGCTGGTCTATAACCTGGTCTGCTGGTCTATAATCTGGTCTGCTGGTCTATAACCTGGTCTGCTGGTCTATAGGCGTGGGGTGTTGTCCGAAACTGCCGTTTGTCAAAACGGAGAATTTTGTGAAGTGCCGACCCTTTACATGGATGATAGACGTAATACTTATGCGCATTTGACATAACGGTTCCGGACCCAGAGATTGTATAATATGTCATTGGCAGCTGTCCTACATAGCTATAGATGGAAGCTACAAAGTGAAAGATTCTTTCCTACTGGGGTAATCCTTCCCTTCGTTGAAATCTGGTGTAAGGAAACATAGGTATCATGCCCAGTAAATGGCAGCAACTGCCTCACTTAAAAGTTTGTCACCCGTAGTTTGTCTAGACATTTACGGATCTCGGGGTTAAGGGGATATATTTCAGGAAACACGGGCCCGGGGTTCATAGCTTTCCACCAGTTGTATGAAGTATGTAAGGTTGAGGTGCATCGGAAGATGAATTCAGGAGGGAAAAGGATGTTGTTTATAATTTCACTGAACTTCTGTAAACCGTTAAAAGCAATAAAATCATCGATTGGTCATTGGGGGCGTTTCCAGAAGACTCCATGTATCACACCGGTACTCTACCTACAGTAAACGGATTGGGGGAGATCCGGGCAGGCAGGGCACATCCTTAAATAAAAACGTAGCACATAACTATGCATAGACACTCTTTCCAGGCATAAACTAGACACTCTCGTCCAAGGCAAGGTGCCTAACACCTGCCTAACCTCAAGATGAAACTTCGGAGAAAATCTACCATGAAGCTTGTTTATCCCCTCCCTGGTCCCTGAAGAGATCTATAAAGTGGATGAAATAAACTATGTACCGGGGGGGGGGGGGCTGTATGTAACGCCCGTGCACTGATATGTATGATGACTTCATCCCGATAGACTCGGGAAGCACAAGTAAAGATAATCGTGATGCGGTCGAGGTATTAAAACTCGGAAAAGCACAAGATGCCGTTATTGCCGGTAAAGACTTTTAGACTGTCTGGTTTCAGGACCAAAACGTGCATTTCACAACATTTAATACCAGAAAAAGCGGACATCTAACCTGGGATGTGTGAATCCAAATTAAGCCCTGTAAATGCGAACTCGATTACGGACAGAATCCAGCCCTACTCTGCTCTCAAATTCGTTGTGATTCTGATAAACTCGCAGAAACCTAATCTCAATACTCAACCTTCAAGAGTTCATACCATCGTGACCGTCAATTGGTAACGTTTGATGGGCGAACTGAGTGCTGAACCCCCATGCCATGATGAAATTCCCTTTGCCAACTCTGACAATGGGAGTCCTGCATATGCTCTACTGTTTCACGATAAGCACCTGAAAAATTTCGGCCAAAACGTGTGCACATGTATCTCGATCTTCGCGCCCAACAATTTGAATGAATACCAGTGCGATCGCATCCTTAGGTCGAGATCTCCCACGCGAGCCTACAATCTTAAAAAAGAATGAACTCCCGCGTTGAAGACCGGAGATGGTATTTACCCCGTCGGTCATCAGTGGCGGCTCACATCGGCCGTGATGCGTTGCTGGGATCGGATGGATTTCCGGAAGCAAAAGACAGATTGGCGAAGCCAAAACCCTAACCCAATTCTATTTCAATCCTTTGAAGCATTCAACTGAGATCGTCGTCATAGTATAGACCAAAGCAATCCAGATCTAGCGTATGCGGCTCGCAGACTATGAGGTCTGGCAAGTATGTTGGATATACCCTAGAAAGTTGCTCAGAGCGGGTGGGGTGTGGTTTTGTAGAGTTGTTCGATCGATAGTTAGGGTGCTTGGATGAGTATATCGATCGGAGGATGAAAGAAGGAAAGAAGGAAAGAAGGCATTGAAGCCAACAATTCTGTCATACAGAGGTTGATGAGGAACTCCCAAGCGATGAGGAAGGTTGCAACAACGGTTGCAAGGAAAGCACGGCGGGTGAGATGGATCAGGGGGCAGCGGCATCGGTCACAGTTTACTTATTGATATTCGCTTCCGGTTCGCCGGTACCCCACGGCGTTTGCGATGAGATCTGTGGAAAAACACACACATTCACTCACTTTAGTAACGCAAATGCCATTGAGGATTATATCCAGCCGGGGTGTTGAAAGTTGGTGTGTTTGGTGGTTGTGGGTGCTCACTCATACCGATTTCTAACTGCACTCAATACCTCCCAAGGCCGGTAGGTATACGTATCGGACTTCCAGACGTGCCCCCCACGTGTATCCCGCAAACATGGCCCTATATACAATTTATATGCGCTCCAGTATTTGAGCCTCAGGGGTACCGGTGATTAACTTACTCTACGCCGTGGTTTAGCTCTTCCAGAACTTACCCTGCGTTATGCACTCATAGGACATTTACCTGAGGCGAAGTCGATTCATCTCTTGTGATAATCGTATGAATGACGGAAGATGGAAGGTCGAAGGAAGGTGTGGGGGTTCGACGAGCCCGGTGATCGATCCCACAACGGCGTGTCAGATAAATAGCAGAAATACGTTTCAGAGCATTGCGTGAATATTGGAACATCCAAGGAAAGAAAAAGGTGTCAGGATTCAGATTATACATAGATGTGGCCTTACAGTCGACTCCCCGGAAAAAATGGCGCGTGACTCGGATCCCAAATCTCATAAGCCCTGCAGGAACAGGATTTCTTGCCACACTCCTTCCCGGGCGGGTGGACGAAAAAAGTTCCGGTTTCAGATGCTCTACTCCCCATACCCATCTCCGTCGCCGTCACCGTCCCCATCTACTCCATCGCCATCTCGCACAGCCTGGCTCATCGCAATCCACCCTTCAATCAACCCTCCTCCAATTCTATTTGCATTTTCCGTAGCCTTCCTTTTCTTCTTACGCGTAACAACCAAACACAACACCTTGTCGTAGATAGTAAAGCCCTCATATTCAGTCGTAAATTTGAGTTTCTTCTTATCCTCGCTGTCTTCATCCCCGGCAGTAGCAGTAGTGGCAGGAGGAGGAGGAGGAGGGTGAGACCGTTTCCGCGCCGCCGGGGTTAAAGGAAGCGGAACAAAGTCGTCGTCCGAGTCATCGTCAAGGTCGGGCCCCGGAAGGAAAAGCGGTTCCTCGTGCGGAGCCTCCGGGATTGTCGTTAGATCAACCGTGTCCTCATCCTCCTCCACGGGAATAACATCCGGCGGGGATGAAACAGCGTCGATAAGTTTCGTCGAGTTCCCCTGTATCGGCTTCCTGGTCTCCAACCTCCGGTCCTTCCGGAGAATAGCGTGTAGGGATCCCGCGCGCGTAAGATAAATCGAAACTTCAAAGTCCTCTATCCCTCATTAGTACTGACACGACCCAACAAACCAAACACGATGCAGCGCGCCGCGGCGGCGGCGGCGGCGGTTATGTTATGCAGGTGGCAGAAGCATACCACCGACAACAACCTGCTTCTCCCTAGCCTTCACCCTGGCGGCACCCGTAAGCAACTTCGCTTCTGCGAGCATGGGCAGGACCAAATGCTTAATCTCGTCAAAAACGCGCGCGATAGCCTCGGTCCGAGTAAACCATGGTACGTCGGTCGGATTGGGGAGGAAGATACGGGCTTCTAGGACACTTCTCGGGAATCAGATAAATCCACTACCCCTCGCGTGCTAGGGATGGGGAGATATACGTGTATTTCGAGACGCGAACGTAGCGGCGGAGTATTGGCATTTGGGTTAGTTCTCCTTCCGGTGTAAGTAATGTCAGAGGCAAGCGAAGATCAAGGGAGATCCGGGCAAGGCGAAAGCGATAGGTGTTGATGTTGAAGCTGACGTTGGAGGAAGTAGTAGTTTGTGGAACGCGATCCAGTTTGTGCAACGTCATAATAGCACTACAGCAACACTTCACTACTTCTCACACGATGCTTTTGCACTTAAAGCAGCAATAGCATATCTCGGGTAATGAAAGCCGAGCTAGAACAGCATTATCCACCCCCAGCGAATGAAGCCAGGCTATGGTACCTATTTACAGTGTGGTGGTCAGCTTTAGCTTGCATTGAATTCACCTACGGCCGGCCGCCCATCCGATAGCAATATCAATCGCACACGTCAGATCGCCAATCCGACCTGAATCTACTCTACTCAGTATTATATATAACTTAGGAATTTATCAGTTACAGATTGAAATCTAACCAAGGCGATACATCCCGCACAGACTTCCATTACCACCAACTTCGATAACCCATGTTGCAAATCCTAAATATCCCAATCTCCATGTCGCCAGCAGCGCATTGAGCACCGAAGTGCCAGGGCTTGCTTCCCATAGCAACGCCTATCCCCACTACCGGGATCCATTTGCATTGCACGTCGGGCGTAGTCTTCCTTTTCCAAAGTTCTAAGGTTAGATATGAGTGGATTCGAGTCCGACTCGATTCCCGAACCACCTCGAGATACGGGGTACCCCGAGGGGGTCACACGGTGACCTAGACACTGCACTGAATTACTGGGGTCTTATATCTAGCCGAACCGATTATGAAGTACCATTCGCATACGGTCTGGGAAGGGTCCATATTAGGAGTTGGGGGGTGTCCCGGCCGGTGCCCAACATTACCATTTGCAAAGACGGTATTCAATAAAGAAAGGATGACCAACAAAGACGACCGAGGCGACTGATGGAGTTAGGGGTTGTACCTAGCCGCTGTACCTAGCCGCTGTACCGATATCTCCAGGTTACATAAGTGCTTTGGTGAGGACTGGGATCATATCGTTACCGCTGAGTGAAATGTTTGAGAGTTGGAACGTAGGTCAATGATATGCATTCGAGTATGCACCAAGATTGCAATGCCCGTTGTGCGGGAAAGAAACGGGCAGCGCTTTGTGAGTGAATACTTGATGACTGATCTTCTTGGAGTAAACCTTAGTGATGGCGTCTTCAACCCTAACCCTGTGATACACCGTGCAGATTGTCTGGCCTGATTTATCCTTACCATACAAGGAAAGCATACCTCACGCTTTCAAATGCGGGTCACGAATTTTTGTCCTTTTTGTTTTTCTGCATTATACTCGCTCAATTTTCCACGCATGATTTTTGCGCACCGTTGAGTCTTTTATTCAGAGCAGTAAAACGTAAACGGTATGCTTTCCCCGCAATGTGGGGGGAATGGAGGTCGATCACTGTGTTTGTCAATGCAATATCCAAGTTGCTTACTGTGTCAATTACATGCAATCTTTACATATGCATGGTTAAAATGCGAATAAAATTGTCCCCTTTTTTCAGTATCAATTGAGCTTTAGGGCATTTCTAGAATAAGCTTAGATGCTTCATGCTGCAAACCTCAAACTCCAAACTCTAAATAGCCGGCCGGCCGATGTCCCTGTCTCGGAGGCACCTCATATCATCCATAACACTTTCTCCATGCGCCATCGCAGCAACCGCGCGGGCGGCTTCAGCATTCAGATTGATACTCCGACGTCTTCATGGGTGATCGTCGTAAGCTGCCGG
Source organism: Wilcoxina mikolae CBS 423.85 (assembly GCA_014904905.1). Classification (NCBI taxonomy): domain Eukaryota; kingdom Fungi; phylum Ascomycota; class Pezizomycetes; order Pezizales; family Pyronemataceae; genus Wilcoxina; species Wilcoxina mikolae. The sequence continues at coordinate 1,688,702 of MU122092.1, forward strand.
TTTCATCAAGGGCACAAGGCTTCGGCTTCATGTCAATTAGCAATCAGGAAAAGATCCGCGACATCAATGATGTTTGTCAGTACTAATCTGCACTCGAGTGCTCTGGGTCATGCCAGATTGCAACGTGGAACCCCTGTCGATCGCCACCATTTTTAGGAATCGTTGAAAAAGCAAAAATATTAGCAAATAACAAACCTTTTTCGAAATTTCCCTTCCGCGGACCGCGACAACAAACTGCCTGAGACAAGTACCAAGTACCATAAGAAGCAGGTACCAAAGTATAAAAATATGTATCTAGGAAAATGCATAACCATGGAGATTCCCATACCTTCCCAGCGGGCGGTTCATGGGAGAGACATCCGACATGTTGAAACATTGATTGATGCACTTCAGCCATTCAGGGCTGTGTGCGCAGTGTGGTCTGTGACTCTACTAAAAAAAGCAAAAAATGATTCCAGAACTTGATGCACGGAATTCCGAATGCGCGCGGTTATGCATCGATCATTCGATTCCTCAGATGTTTGTTGAGGTGTTTCTGCAAGCCTCATGATGACCCCGAAACAACTTTGATACCATGTTGGGGAATATGCATCAGAGCTCGAGCCATGCTTGCCGTTCATCTCATCTCTCTCACTCGAAGCTCCGGGATGCCGTTGTGAAGAGTCGTGTGCTCTGCGCTAACATTGGGAAGGCCATCCATGGTAGAGCAAGCTTCTGGAAGGAAATTTTTTTTGCGGTAAGAAACTCGATAGGTTGCATCAACCGCTCTGCACATACACTAGATGTGGAATTCCCAGTGGGGTCATCCGTTATGCAAGGGACTTCCGGAGTCCGGACATTCGGTATTTGCCACCCGCTTCGAAGAGTCGAACAAAGTATAGAAGGAAAGGAGAACTTGTATGTAATTCATTTGAGGTCGGGCAGGTAGCTTCGCCGACTACCCCATGGGCCATGGCATAGGAGGTACGCTTGTTCGTGCGTTATGTCTGGACCGATAAAGAGAAATGACTGCAGTACTCTAGCAGCAGCCCGAACCTCAACCGATTTTGCCCGGACTTTCCGCCGTATCTTTAGAGATCGGAATAGGGACTTCGGGTGAAAAAATCCCTTCCTGCAAACCAACGAGACCAAATACCTAAAATATCGTCTGTTTGAGCTTTCAGCTCGAGCTGTGAAACACAATTTCCCCACTTTTTCCGCACCATGCATGCCGGACAAGCGAGCTGACGAGAGCGGTGTTATACCTGACGAGGCTGAAGTTGCAGTGGCTGCTGCCACCGGCACCTCCGAAGGGAGGAAAAAGAGGAAGGACGGTGGATCATGACGCCGCAATCGTTTCTCGTCGGGTCTGAAAAACGTGGCAGCCCAAAGTTTTTGGCGTCACACTACAGATGCACGGCCAGTTTGGCGAGAATCGACAGGTAATGGTCGGTTCTTGTTCCTGCGTTGAGAAGGAGCTAAGTTGGTTGCTCTCAGGCTAGCAAAAGGAAAAGTAGGTGGTTGGCCGCGATCATTATTTTTCGTCTTCTTTTCTCAAGAGTCCAGAGTATTATTACGTTCGAGACTAGAGCCCAGACTCCAGAGTCGGCATCTTCTTGATAGATGAAGGGAATTATGCGGACAGATCTTCTCCGGATAGGCAATTCGTACTACTTACTTAGTTGCTTCATACTAGGTAGGAAACTTTTCACAATGAAGAGGAGCGTACCTGAGCAAGGACAGGCCTCCTACAAAGCGTCGGCCTGACGTAGTTTGTTCCATTATTGCCTATGACACCTTTTGTTCATCCGGGAATGTTTCAGCACTTGACTAGCAGAAACCCGTGATCGATAGTTGTTTCATGTTATATCTTCTTCACAACCTGCGCGCTTGCGCGTTTGCTTCGACATACCACAGTGGGCATGGAGTCAAAGCGCCAATGTTGATACCTATTCCGCGTTTCTTTTTGTTTTGATATTTACTCCTGTTTCGTCCGTCTGTTTAGGAATTTTTCCTTTTTTTTTTTTTCCGTTGGATTTTTTTCCATTGTGTCAATTAACCGTCTTGTCGACATGCATGTCGCGCCTGTGAAATAATATAGGGAAGAAGATAAGGAGAAGCAAAACAACGTCATCCGGAAAAGTTGGCGCCCCGTACCACCTACACACGAACCATAAGGGCTTTGTTGCCGGTTTATGTAACAGGTAGAGATCCGCATTGTCGGGAAGCAGCATTGCAGTTCGGCTGGATCTCTGTTCTCGGTGATGTATGTCCAGCTGATCGCGGTTGTTGTGATACTTGAGATGCCTCGAATTCGAAGATGCAATGGTATCTCCGGAGGAACTCGCGGGCAGAAACCCCGATATTGCTACTTGGCTACCACGGATTAGGTACAGTACTTCCTATTTATGGTACATGTGAGAGTACTGGCGTCAATAAAACTAAAATAATAATAGAAATAATAACAACAACTCTATAATGATTAGAATAATGAATAATAACAGCAAAAAAGAATGGGAGAAAGACGGAGGTTAACGTATAACGGTTGAATGAGCTACAGCTGTTCCTTCCGTTCCAGCAGCAATTACAAATGTCCTACGGTCTCCTGGCGGACGCATTGGAATGACTCTGGATTCAGATTATTTGACGACCCCTTGCATTCATTAGGTGGCAGACCCTTTTCCTGGCGGGGAATTTGTTCCATGTCCATGTCACGTCTGGTCTCTCCCCTATCCAAAACCATCGCATGCCCATCCCTACCGCTCTCTCCTATCCCTACCACGGCTATCCCTCCTATCCCTCGTCCACCCACCCACCCCTGCTGCTGCTGGCTCAACAACACTGCGGGAAGAGGTGTCGATGTCATAATTCTGAAGAGCTGCACCGGGCAGGGGTCGTCTGTTAGTTAGCCACCCCTTTCGTCTCATCCTATTTCTTTTCTTTTTCTTGTTCCCTTGACTCAGGTCCGGTCCGGACGTACGCTGGGTGTGACGACGCTTGGACGGTAAATAAATAAATACTGCCTATTGCGCCCCCTCTGAAGCCTTAAGAACACATCACAAACCAAAGCGAATCACCACAAAGACAGTCATCAGTCACTGCATCCAAGTCAAGTCGTCCATCGAACCCCACAGCAGAAGATCGGCCTACATATAAAGACACGCCTTCCTACGCCTTCCTCCGCCTTGCCTTCCCATACAAAGACCGCTCACCACTCACTACAATCACCACTACCACTTCCACTACCATTACCACTACCTACTTCCGCAAAGCCTCCGAAGTACTCCACATATCTCACAATGCCAGCTCCCTCGCAAACCCTCCACAACCCCAACGACCCCAACTGCCTTAGCAGCTTGGGCTACAACTTCAACTTGAATGCTCCCATCGCAACATCACAACTTCCTCCTCGGGGCCCACCGCCTAACCGGCCATTGCCTCCTCTCCCGCAGCATGCCCCTGTTGCCGGTGGGAAGTAAGGTGGCGCACATTTCGGTCAATATGGAGTGGGGCGTTGAGCGGCCCTCGTTTACAATACACATATTATCTCGCCTCTTCCACCACCGACGCATTACGCCACTATCCGTACCGGGGGCCACAGCCGCATGCATACGCCTGACCAATGGCCTTCTTGATCGAGCTTTCTCTGCCACCACCACCACCGTCATGTTTTTACGATGCACACACTTGCTGTCTACTCCATTGCGATGAGGGGTTGCGAAACCAAAAATCCGAGTTCATGGGCTCCACGCCTCGGACTTTTCGCCTTTGCGCTTCTTTCTTTTCTATGCAAATTCCTCGGGTTATCGGACTATTATCTATATAATATTGGGTTTTATTTGCTTTGTTATATTGTTTCTTTGTGGGGTCTGTGTGTGATACCAATCGGCGTTTTTGTCTATATGATATCATGTGTGTATGGCGGGTTAATAAAATGGGGCGGGCGTACTTGCTTTTTGTTTCCTTTCAAGTTTTGGGTATTTCATTGGGTTTTTATATATATAAGGACATTGTAATCTATACCAACAAGCCGCCTTCTATCCACTCACTTCACTCATACTTTCTTGGCTGCGCATACGTGATTGTGTTTTACACCTGAAGTCTAGGGTAGCTGATGAGCTGTGCTCAGAGGATCTTGCATATGACAAGGCTGAGGGCTGAGTTGAGTGAACGTTTCCGGTGAGGAAGGTGAGCACTTTTTGATGAACCACCTCTGCGCATTTGGTGGTGGCTGCTCGTGCTGTGTGTTACATACGTTTCTGAAACCTGGATCAAATTGCCAATACCGTCCTGCTTGCTGCCTGGAGTACCTGTCGATGATGTGCTTTTTCTCACGAAACAACGCGCACTCTACATCTATACATGATGAGTGCGCCGGAATATGCCAGAACGTCCGTACATACCGTTTCCCACCGCGTGTATGCTGACATTCCTTCATGCATGTCCACATACAAGCCAAGCATGGGTTGGTTGGTGGTGGTTACTTTTCGTGTTCTCGTTACACAACCGTTCTGCCTCTTGACATCTTTTCGCAATCCCAGTTGGACGGCCGTTACAGATAGAAATGGGCCACAACCTTTCATCCTTCCCAGTCATCGCCTACCGCGGCGGATGACAAAAAAAAAAAGGCCAGAGAGAGTGTGTGTGGTTACGCAACACGTTTCTGATCTGACACCTTTTCTGAGAGGGGGCCGAGATTTTTGTGTGTTTTCAAGATGTGATATATCGGATTCCAAAGGTTCTTCTTTCTTATACGGCGCCGCCCGAGTTTTGCTGATAAACATCTAGCCTTAGGCCTTGCTAGTCCACCCCTCACTTGCAACTTTTGCACTTTGTTTGCACTTTGTACCCTTTTTCGTGACACAGATTAGATACTGTTACGTCCGTTTATCTAACTGGGGGTCATACATTCGAAGAAACTGCTTCGCGTGATCGCGGTTACAGGCATGTTGGTAAAGTTTGAAGAGGGGGAACAGAGGACAGGGTGTGGGGGGGAGAGCTTCGATGGAAGCCTGTAATTTTTCCTTCCCGGCGCACAAATGAAGAGGAGAAATGACCTCATTTCTTATCGGAAATCGTTTATCTTATCGCAATTGAAACGAATGGGAAACGAATGAACGGTTCTGGAGATGGAAGTTGTAGATCTCCAATATACATACCGTCCCCATGGTTCGATGATATCTGAGGCTGTCGAAGCGAAACGAACTTGCCGGCGGCGCAGCAGAGAAACAAAAACCACCTTCCGTTTCAACGTCAACCCTTCAACGTTAAGGTTTAAGGCTTCCCTTTTTTTTTAATTTTGGTTTTTTATCTGTTTATTGCTTTAGTCAAGAGATGGGTGCCATTATTGTCAAGATCGGGAACTGCATCTCATGCTAGGTGTTGTCTTTGTGTGACATGACATCTTTTTGCAGCACTGGTTCAATGAATCCCGTCCCATCCCTTTCTTGTGCTTCATATTCATACTAACACATACCCAGTTAGTTATCATCAACTTCAATCTACCTATTCCGTTCACCTGCTCTCCAGTCGTCAATGCCGTTTCTCTCCGGTACGTCTTCCTATCTACATCTCTGGCAGTCTCTTTCGAAATCCCATCTACCGGCCATTATCAACGCGGGCATCAACCATGACCATGACCACAATCACGAACCCCAGTTACTGGCGGGTGCGCGGGGAAGCGGTAAGGTGAAGGAATGGATATGATTCACGATATCGATTCCCACGGCAGTTTTTTCCGCGGGATATGGATGATATATCTACCGCCGCTGGGTTGGATTCTTCAAAGAGGAAATTCCACCGAAGATCCCGCTTTTCTCTTCGGCGAGGCATACCGCCTATGAAGGAAAGAAGAAAAACCAATGTGTGGAGATATCTTGGTCGGAAGTTAATGCCGATGGATGGGCTTTTCAGTTTAGAAAAGAAAAGAAGTTGAGAACGTTGCTTTTTATGGGTTCGATGCAGCTGGTCGCCGTCTTTGGACGCCTTGAGACGGCAATGTGATCATTACTTTGGGCGTGCCAGAGCAAAAACATTAATATTGGGAGTTTGCTACCCATTGAAAGAAGACGTCTATGGCACGGCCCCCAATCGGTATCATCACCATCGTTTTCTGGCGTGAGTTGACACCTCATACCTACATCGAATATGCACGTGGATACACCTTCAATCAAACAATCCCACCGAAAAGGATATCTAGCTGCAGGTACATTTTGTGCATTATAATGACGAAAGGATTCGGAAGTTTAAAGAGGAACTTAACTTGACCACTGGTCGTCGATCAATTGCCGTCAAAGGAATGGCCTTAAAAGCCAGCTCATTGTCATGGCTTTTACGTTTTCTTTTACTGGGTGCGTCCAGGGTTCGCAATTCGGCGGCGTTTCCCCTAATAAAGCTTAAGATGACTTGCTTCTTTTTTTTTTGGCGAACTGCAGTGGTCAACACCACACCCCTCAGGAGAAGCAGTATCTACAGAAGCAAAGAGATAAGTGCCATGGACCATTGGGAATGAGTAACACATTGCTGATCCACGAGATATAGTGAGAATAACTCCCTTCCAGGAGCATTGCCTTCCGCAGCGTTTCTTGCCACCACCCCAGACTCCGTTCCCAGTGTAATAGAAACCCCACCTAGGACGACCGTTCAAATATCCATTACCTGGCCATTTGAAACAAAATAGGACCCCCAGCTAGATATGCTTTGGGCCCAGCCGAATGCCAAGCACGGACATTGAAAATGCGGGTCGGAATTCCCGCTACTCTGGAAGCCACACCACGTTCACTTAGTATCGACGGTATTATTGCCCTTTATCCTCGCTGGGTTGGAGAGACCAGATCCGTGACGTCCTGGTAACAAGTACTGTATACGGCCACTCTTCTACACTGGACTAAGCGGTGCCGCGATTGGCGGCGACGTTTCTTTAGTGCCATGTACGCGTTACTTAGTTGTGGCGGGGGATACATATCTAGAGCACTCCATTCTACTTCCCCAATTGGATCCGCGGGGATATCTAGAGCAGCAGCAGCAGCAGGTTGCTTTCGTTATTCCGGGGAAGAGGAAAAGGCCGACGTGGTTTGCGTCGTGGCTGCGGCGGGTGAGAACGTGTGATAGGGACGGATCATATGACCGAATGAGAGACTTGCCCCCACTCTCCACGAGTTCATTTTGAAATAATACCACGTTGAAGGGGATCGTCACTCACGCTGGGTTTTTCGCTTAATCTTAAATTTGTTCGCCACAATATGCGTACCTGCGTTTCAGGTTATTTTTTTAACGTGTGCCGTAGTGCTTTGGGACTTTTTTCTTCTGCAGGTACAGATAGATTTCGAATGGGGATATCAAGATTCAAAACCACAAACCAGTTGTGGTGGTTGGGAGAAGTTCAGTTCTGTTGTTGAAAGTCATCATCATCACATATACCCGACCGCTGTGGGAGATTAGCGAGCTGTCAAACGGTCTCAACCGTTACCGAGTTCCATTAGCGACCTAATTTTCTAACTAAGATAGGAGAGTCGGAGCGAGAAAAAAATGCAGGCTCCACTTCACATACGAGGGATTCAAGTTGTTTATGTGGAAATAGGCAAGCCGATGCGTGTAAACTCTGCATGCAAAGATCAATCTGGGGTAAAAAGTGACCGTTTGTGATTGAGCGATTACTCTTCACCCACGTGCGCTTGGTTGGTGTGGGGTTTGCAGCATGCAGGTAATACGAAGAGCTAGCTAGAGATTCTAGCCATTGCGGATGGATGGAAGAGAATAGTGAAATGGTAGGATCTCATCGTGACAGAGGGCTTTCTTCATGGTCAAAAAAGCCACAAACTAACCACATCGATATCGTCCGTGGATTCCTTGTAATATTGACTGATAGCTGTCAACGCTAGAGATATTGATAATGATATGCCTAGAGTACTAGAGGAGAAAAGAATACATCCTACCGAATGCAGGTACCTGCAGCAAAAAATTATCTACCTACCCCAGAGTACATAGATTCTCAGAATCTGGGGTGCGTTACCGAACACTAGACAAAATCAGACCACCTGAACCGTGATCGGGACTTTCTTTGCCGATTCTGGCCAACTTGGTGCAGAGATCGTTACGGATGGATGGAACCAATGCGAACTCAGGTATTATGATATGTATTCAGCACTTAGACAAACTACTAGGGTTGAGATAACTTAGAATCTGGGGTGCAGTACCGGACGCTGACATTTAGACAGCTGTGATCGGGCTTTCGTTTGGTATATGAGATACTCCTCTACTATTGTATTCTCTGCGCACAAGAAAAACGTTAGCTGCGGTTTTCTGATGGATTAAACTAGATTACCCCATTGGGTTCGTGGCATAGAGTAGCTCTATCCAGGGCACGGGGTAGCTAACGTTGATAGTTCAAATCGTGGCTGATAGAAAGTTTCAAATTTCCGGCCATACAGCAAGCAGGTATTAGGTACAATACGTTCTGCACTGTGCTTCATATAACCTGGGGTGCATTGTCGGCCACCGCAAAGTGACCGTTTGTGATCGAAAGGCCGAACCGCCCAAACGCACTGTTGGATGGATGGATGGAAGGGGCGAAATCCCAACGAAATCCGGGGTATGTCTGAACACGGTTATGATTGGCAAAAAGGAAAATCGGTCCTTACAGAACTATCCATATTCAGCGTATGTAGAGTAATTTCCCTGCCATTTTTAGACTTCGTTGGGCTACACATCATTAAATGTATTACGATATAGGAACTCTAGGTAGAGTACCCCAGAGAAAACACTAGAATCTGGGGTGCACATATTTCGCCGCCAGGGTTCAGACTAGGATGGACGGATGCGTCATGTCAAGAATAGAGACCTTGGGCCCCGAGCAAATCTAAGTGAGAATTCTCACTCTTTACCGCACAACTACTGGTAGATCTACTGTCGATCGCACTGTTTATTGTTGAACGTGAATTATGTTCTAATGTCACAGACTACCAACAACATTGTGACAAAGATCAGTGAAGTCTTGGGGTGAGAGGTGGGGCACATCGTCTGTGGATCCGAAGGTAAACGAGAAAGACTTGTGACAAGACATGGGCATGTGAATCGGAGACTGTGATCGGGGCTTTCTTTGGAGTAGGGAAGATGGCCGTGCGGTTTGGTTTGGAATCAGGCTGGCTTACACATTTGGTTCGCAATAGTGGAACGCATGTCAATACGTATCTATACGGCGATATCACTCGGAAGTGGGAGACCGAGTGAGGTGATAATTCTGGTTCCATCCGCTAGTCTACTCACTCGATCGGAAGTGATCAACGGCTAGGAAATTATTGGCCCCGCCCAATGTCAAAATTCCCGATTTACCAATTCGACATGTTACCCCGGAGTACTACCTAGCTTTTTTGGAAAACGGACGTCATGATCAACCGGAAAACCTGCGGACTACTTATCACATAACCCAGTGCTCTTTCTCCTATCATCCAGCTCAAGTGCGCAGGTTATGGGTGTTTGGAATCTTAAACCCTAAAACGGAGGGCGGGTGAAGCTATAGGACATAGCTAAGAAACTTGTATCTGTCCTGGATAAGTGAAATTAAATGCGTTTCTGACGGAATGTCATGGTGGCCTTATCAAGCAGTGATCCCCATCGTTTACCTCGTTTGAATTAGTGCGATTGAAGCACAATCAAACAGTCGCGTGAGAGAGGCGTATGAAATGGTGATTCCAGGTTAAATTGACAAGCATAATAATGGGTCATAGAAGGTCATTCGGTTTCTCGTCGTACCAAAAGTAACGAACGTGTCCATAAGAGGCAACAGGAGATCGAACTGTTGTGGAGACTTTTGTGATATAAAAGATACAGCAGTAATAAGTAGTATGAGCGAAGCGTGGGTGGATGGCGAAGCATGGGATCCGTGAATGTGAAAAATATAAAATTGCCCCCCCCCCAACTTCTCTTCTGCTCCTGAGTTTTCCATTTTCATTCTGACTCTTATGTTAATCGTCGGTTCTGGTGCTAGGTACGGGATGCGAGTATTAGTGGAAGTACGTGCAAGTACGACATGGTACGTTAGCATACAATGGCGTACACCTATGTTCTATACATTCACCGAAAATTCATGCTTGACCTGGTCCAACTGTGTTTAAAGCTTGGTAAAACCGTCCCTCCCTGCGCAGCGCGGAACCATGGGATCCTCATGTGGCAGACAGTTCGCGCTTCTTTCACTGAGGAATATCGCGACGTGGTAAACAATGTTTCCATGATGGTAATTCCACCAGATATTCGTAATCTCTACTTCTCGTTTTCAAGGGACCATTCATCATACGAATCTGGTATTGTTCGCAATGAAATATGAATGATGCTTTGTCGGTGTGTGTGCCGCTGATAGGAACAACAGGTAGACTGATAGTGGTTGATAGATGAACAAAAAATGGTATGGGACGGTGTAGAGCTGCACAAGAACTCCTTTTTTGACTTTGACGTAGTAGGGTCACCCGTGTTTGCCGCCTTACTGGTTGCAGAACCAGTTAGGATACGAAAATATATCGTGGGAGCCTGCAGCGGGTCAGTAGGAGCTTGTAGAATAAAACTCCAGGATAAACTTACTATCAGCCTAACTACTGGGACGTATGGAGTAGTACCAGAACGTGCGCGGAGAGATTGTTTAAACCGTGTCAACTGTCGGAGACTAAGTGGAAAACGACGGTGGGACGTAGTGGTCTAGCAATCGACCCCTAACGTCATGCTCTAACGGGCTTGCCTAATGGTGCCCGCATTAATCCACGATGGTCAACACCAATCACATGAAATCTTAATGGCCTTCTCCATGGGAGAAGCCTTGCTCCAGCCCTTCAGCTGTCTGCCAAACATCTTCTGTGCGGGGCGGCTGAGGGATTCGGGCCATTCATGACGAGCATAACCTAGATGTGCCGCATGGAAGGGTCTCGTGGGCATATTCCTATCACCGCCTCTTAGTTCCCAAACATTATAACCATCAACTGGAGGAGCCCACTTTCATATCATCATATTGCTTTTGTATTGCTTTTGTGTAATTCCCAGTCCTCTCAAGACATGTTGTACTCTTAGTTCTCCGCGTTTTTCATCTCCCTTTAGCCTAGGAAGAACAACCCCGTAAAGTTAGTTAAATAGGAACTTGATCTGTTCTGTCTGAGACTGAGACTAAACTCAGAACTCAGCTAATCCAATGTAATCATAATCATACCCAATAAGATACCGTAACGCCCAACGTCCGCATAGGTTATTTGTCTGTTAAGATACCATTGCCGATTCTAGCAGCTTCCTATGAGGCATTATTAGACCTAGTAATCAGGAGATAGGATATTAGCGTACGTCGATTGGTATATCTGTAAAGTATCCAAGCACTTCTGTAAAGGCTGTACAAGCAGCACGGTCTAAAGGAGTTGTTCCGGAGAAAGCGTCCGTGAAATATAGACGTATTTCCTGCGGTCATACAAAGCCTGACTCAAGTTATAGAACACATCAGCAATGTGATTCATGTGGTAGTCCCACCCCTCCGTGCCGATACGTAAAACATTATTGCGACTGTGGGGGTCGAAGAAATGGTCGTCCCTGTCGAGTGTGTTGATGTAGACATCAACAAGGTGGAGGTCCGCGGCCATAAGGGCTTTAATGTCTTTCTTTGATGCTATAGCGAAGGAAATTTGCCTTGTACGAAAAAGCGGACGGGTCCTTGGATGATTTGGCCCTATTGACTGCATTCGGCCGCTTGCGGCCATGGCATAGAGTAAAAAACCCTATCCCAGTACACCGTCCAGAGGGCTCAAGGCCTCTTATCCTGTCCGTATCTGTGTAATGTGACACGGTTTCCTGTAACCGCACAGGTGTTGCAGTCGGCCCTTAAGCAATGGGGAATGTTCAGGCTGTGATAGAAGCCGATGGAATCAGGAGAGCTGGAGGAACGGAAGATGTTGCAAAGGAGGTAGAGCGAGAAGTGGAATTGTCGAAGCCCGAGTAGGTTATTCAGATAAGTATGTATATATTTGCGAGACAGGTACTTATGTACATACGTTCGAACGTTCGGAGCGAGACTATCCCACTATGTACTTCAACGACGACACTTCACTCTATACCATCTCCACAACCCCCAACTCTCCTGATGACAATAAAATCAATAATCAACTTCTTTCTATCACAGCTTGAACAATACCATCCGTCAGCTGACTTCACAAGCTTGAGAGCGACGAAAAATTCTAGGAACAAGGGAAACTTTATCCAAGTTTGCACAAACACTTAACCATCGTTTTCTTTTATCGGCTTGTACTTTCCATCCCTTCTAGATATCACCTTCCCCAAGTTTTACTTCCGATTTTACTACAACTTCGTTCAACTTCAACTTTAACTTCTACATCAACTTCTACTTCCACTTCGACTTCCACTTCTACCCAACATGAAGACCTCATCCGATTAATGGCCGTTATTGAGACCGAAAAGGCTGTCCACCGCAGCACTATAGATGACCTTGAGCAGGAATAGGAGTCATATCAACTGACAAAAGATGCCTTGTTCAAAGAGGGGTGTGTGCGGCGTTTATAGAAGTATTTGAATTCTACACAGATGCCCCGATCGACGTATGTACGCTGATATCCTATCCCTCGATTACATACCGCCTAACAATATCTTGCAGGAAGCTGCAAAAATCGGAAAAGGGGTCCTGAGAGCTCGTATCCTTCCGTGTGTACAAGCGACTGTGTGGCATTGTGCGTTGCCATGATTCGTGAGTCTCATATGATTCTCAAGGTATTAAGGTTAACTTACCCAGGTCATAAAGAAACGATAGCAGTTCTGAACATGCACGCAAAAATTGTTGCATAGAATACTTATTATTGAGTGATAGCAGGTGAGTGTTACGGGACGAAATCTTTGTATGTAGATTCTAAGGTTTTTGGACGCCTATCGAAACTTTTGAAATATCGGAATCCCGAGTTAGAGGTGATAGCTCAGTAAAGTGATTGATCCGTACTGGAAGTCCATGTATGATTGCAGAATCAACCGTACATTCTAATTCCGGTAAATGAGAATAAGCATTGGACCCTAGTTGGTGTGGCGAATATCGTGGAGAGAAGAATCGAATTTTACAATTCGTATGGGAAATATATGCGCAGTCTCAAGGCGCATGGGCACCGGATAACCCATTTCAATGTTTGTACAACTGTTTAACCTCCATATCACTTTTGTCTGAACAGCATATGAGGGGTTCCTCACAATCAAGGCAAGAAAGTACAAAACGTATAGGTTATTAGTCTGCACATAAAATACATTAGGTACATCCATAAATCCAATCCCAAACCTCATAGCTATAGCCAACTCGCAAGATATAATTTACATCCCCCCTCCCCCCTGTACCCAAACCTACAATCTCGCCCTCCTCCTCCTCTTCCTCCCCGTCCTAATCTCAACCTCCGCATCCTCCTCCTCAATCCTCTTCCTCTCCAACGTCTCCTCAAACAACTCCCTCCCAAGCCTATCTACCAACGTCAAAACCCTCGTCCCAACACTAGCCGAGTCTCTCCGGTTCTTCCCTTCTCTCCTGGAAATCGCGATATTCTCCACAAACTGCCATAATGGGCCTTTTGCAATGATTCTCCCTGTTTCTGCATCCCGCTCTGGAATCCATTCCGATGATAGTTTCAGCACCGGTGGGTTCTTTCCAGTTTTGGATTTCCGTATTACGAGAATCCCTCCCTCCTCGAACCGCTGGAATGCGTTCTTGAGGGTTTCTTTATTGACCGCTTCGAAGTATGACAGGTCGCCTTGGTGGTAGAGGGTTTTTCCTGCCTTTTTACTTCGGTTTAGTTGGGATACATCGTGAAGGAGGTGGGGAGGAGTGCTTACCAACTGTGCCATATCCTGCGCTTCCTTAACAGGAACCCACACATCGTGATGTCCCGGGGGTGGGGTAAGCCCAATAATCGCAACGCCAGCAAGCCAAGCACTCTCAATGAACGGCCATATCAAAAAACAATAAAAGTCATAATTCTCCCTACCGCACTGCCGTTCCTCATCTGTGAGTTCGACGTAGTCAAATTCCTGCTTTTCGTTGTATCCGATGTTTATGACACCGTCTGTTTCTAGCCCCTTGAGTGTGGTGTGGAGGTTGGTGACTATACCTTCAGTTGGGAATACGAATTCCCCGCGGAAGAGTTCGGAAAGGAATGAGACTTGGTTGAAGAGTACGCGGTAGGGAATGCGTTGGTTGGAGATCCCGCCGCCTTGTTTGATTCGTGTGTACATTGCTGCGGCTACGACCGCTTCGGTGATGAAGAGGTGGATTACCATGTTGCGGTAGAAGCTGAGTTGGAAGCTATTTTTGTCAATGTTAGTTCATGAGGTTAGGGGGAGGAGGAAGGGGGGGTATATACCGGTCAACGGCATAAAATGTCTCTTCAGCAAGTCCATCTATCCTTCCAACCAAATCACCAAGAACTGTGATGCCTCTTTCTACCACTTCTGCCGTTCCAAGATTCCCGAAAGCTGTAACACGACCTTTTAAAGAAAGTTAGCCGGGAGATGGACGGGATACGGTGATTGTAAAGTACCTCCTTTGGCCCTTATCCTGTCACTCAACCAATCAATCCTACGCACCAATTCACTCTTCCCCACTCCCCGCCCTCTAAGCGTCAACAAAACCGTCCCTATCAAAGCCGTCGGCATAACGACCGAAGCCGCATTGATATCACCCAACACTTTATATCCCAAGTTCTTTAGCATCTTTAACCTAACCTCTGACTTTGGTATCATCGATGACACATCAAGGTCTACCTTATGTTTCGTCAAAAAGTCGTTCATGAATGTGCGTAAACTCCATGGCTCATGAAACCGCACATCGACTCTTCCCATCTTCAGACTCAGGTATTTAGAGCTGTTGAGGAAGTCCCAGAGATTCTCTTTTTGTTTTGGTATACCGAGAAGCTCATTCACGTATCCTTCCATCTCTATTACCTTGTCGTACTGCGTGCTTACGGGGATGATTGTTGCGTCTTCAACAGCACCGCTTAATAGTGAGTCCAATAGGTAGCTCAGGATTCCAAACTTTGGCTGTAATAGCTTCCCCGTTCTACTCCGTCCTCCTTCGATAAAACACGAAAAGTTGTAACCGCCTTTGAGGATGGTATCGACATAGCCCTGCACAGTAGCTTGGTATAGCTCATCGCCGCCAAATGACCGCCGGATAAACATTGCACCCGCGTGCTGTAAAAACTGGCCAACAAGTGGGAAATTGAGATTTTCGCCGGCAACGACTACAGGCAAGGCTATCCCGAGACGATAGCAAATGACCTGTAAGGAGACATAGTCGACATGTGACCGATGGCACGGGAGGAATATCAAAGATTGTTTCTTCTGTGCGGCCAGTGCAGCAACTCGACGGACGTTCTGGATTTCTTGCGAGGAAACGTGGATGCCTTGATCGTATGTACGCGAGAGTAACTGCATACAAAGGTAGTATGCGCCCTGTTGTTTCCGCCCATTAGCCACACACACACAATTGCGCAGCACAGACAAACATACCCGGATGAACCTCTTACTCTCAAACTTACAGATCATCCCATCAACAATAGCCTCAGCAACCTCAACCAATTGCCTCTCAACCTCCTCCCGTCTCTTCTCCTTCGCCCCTTCATCCACACCCACAAATCTCCCATCCTCAGCCTCCGTATTCGCGCGTCGCTCCGCCAACTCTACAATTTTCTTCCGCACGATCATGCTCCGCATCACCCGCCCTTTCATCTGCTCGCTGAACCCCTTGTAGAATATCGGCTGCCCGATGAAATCGTTGTAGCCGCGCCATCCAGTGCCAGAGTAGTGTAGTGACACCTGCTTAAGGAACGAGAATGGGTCCTCGCGGAAGTGTGTGAAATTCGCGCTGATGAGGTCGCGGGACTCTTCGGTTTCGAAGACGGGGAATGTGGTGGTGGTGGTGGTGGTGGTGGTGGAGGCGGCATCTGGGGGGGTGGTGGAGGTGGGGTCAGGGGCGGCGGTGGCGGCGGCCTTCATGGTTGATAGCTTTAAAGCTATGGTGAAATGCTATGACGCGACTTTTTGCGTTTGTACTCACTGTAAGCTTTGGGTTTGTGTGGTGAGATTTTGTTGCTGCGAATCAATCAATCACGGCAACGGGCAGGCAATGGCAGCAACAGAAGGAAGGGCATTCGTCCATTCCCAGATGCCTTAGGTACTTATTTGATGTGAGAGGGTGTGCTCTGGGTCCACTAGGCTGGCGACGGGGATGCACTGGAGCTGGGGACCTCGGGAAAGAGAGGTCCCTGTTCTGGTCACGGTGCTTGGTATAACTCGGCGCCCTCCTGTGACCTCGAATATCAAGCGAAGGAGATTTCCATGAGTCGGTTGAACGTGCATTTTTAGCGCAAGAAAGAGCGAACGAATAAACAAAGACCATCTCCATGCCGAAATTTTATGCCGGTTCCCGAGCACCCGCTATCACTCGCCATGTCTTAGATTTGAGCCTCAAACGCCGGGTAAGCCAGCTTTCAACGCATTGCATTTGGTCCCGCCTCAGTTGCTTGCTGCTTGCTTGTGCTTGATATCCCCCGTCCGTCCCCGCCAACAAAAACACCGCCTCATCCTCTCCATCTCATCCCATCCCACCATCTAGCAAGCATGGCCGACAGATACTCCTTCTCCCTCACCACATTCTCCCCTAGGTGTGTGCTGAATCCGATAAGTTTTGATGAAACCCGCAAGGTAGCTAACAAGCACACAGCGGGAAGCTCGTGCAGATAGGTACAGTTCTCGCCCACTCATCCCCGATCCCCACACGATCTACGGAAGCAGACAGATCTCTGCCGTGTATATCACTAGCGCTGACAGCTCCAAACAGAATACGCTCTCAACGCCGTAAACCAAGGCGTAACCTCTCTCGGGATCAAAGGCACCCCCACCCCCCTCCCCTCTCCTCCACCACAACTAACCCCTCACCACAGCGACCAACGGCGTCGTCCTCGCCACCGAAAAAAAGTCCAGCAACGCCCTAACCAACTCCTCCTCCCTCGAAAAGATCGCCTACATAACCCCGAACATCGGTATGGTATACTCGGGGATGGGCCCCGACTTCCGCGTTCTCGTCGACAAGGCGCGTAAAGTCTCGCACACAAACTATAAGCGTATATACAACGAGTACCCACCCACTAGGATACTGGTGCAGGATGTTGCAAAGGTCATGCAGGAGGCTACACAGAGTGGTGGTGTCCGTCCTTATGGTGTTAGCTTGCTTGTTGCGGGGTGGGATGATAAGCCTGCAGGGACTGGGAAGGGTGGTCCGGCGTTGTATCAGGTGCGTTAGGAGGTATGGGATGGGTTAAGTAACGCGAGGGCTGATGATCTTCGGGGGGTTGATTTTCTAGGTTGATCCTTCCGGCTCCTATTTCCCATGGAAGGCTACCGCCATTGGTAAATCCGCAACATCGGCCAAGACATTCCTTGAGAAGCGTTATGCTGAGGGTCTCGAATTGGAGGATGCTATCCATATTGCTCTTTTGACGCTCAAAGAGACGGTACGTATCCGAGGCCGGTGATTGGCGGTGTAATGCTTATTCTATACAGATTGAAGGCGAGATGAGTGGTGAGACTATAGAGATCGGCATTGTTGGGCCCCCCGCAGATCACCTTCTAGGATACGAGGGTGTCGAGAGTGCGCAAGGCCCCAGGTTCCGGAAGCTGAGTCCGCAGGAGGTGGATGACTATCTGACGAACTTGTAGTCGGAGGTGGACGGGATGGGGGAGCTTGACCTTGCACGTGTTATGACTAGATCAATGAAGACGATATCATGTGGAATAGCACGAAAATACACTCTGGAGAGTTGTCACCAGAAATTTCGTTGCTATTGACTTGAAGGGGGATTACTGGATTCCGAGTGCGAGAATGATGATTCACTTCCCATAATAGCTACCGTACCGGGCATTGAGCTTCGGACGGGGCCTTTTGATTTCAACCATTTTGGATTCGGACAGGGTGTGGTTACAGGTCATTGAGTTTCGGACTCGGCCAGATATTTTACAGAAAGGCTGAACTATTCGGGTTCTGAAACGGTGAGTGACAAATGGAAGAGTAGCTGGTATGCCTACAAGATTCTTCCCACTTTTGCAATTGTTGTGTCGGTCTATTTTTGACAGTGCCATTGACTTCTTCGTGTTATCAACTTTAATTTGCCCCTATATATGTCTCAATTGGAGCTGTAATGGGTGAGTTGGCCATACCATATGGTACCGGGTACTGGGTTTTTCAGAAGCCACATGGTATCACTCACGTTTACCTCTGATTTCACAATAATTCAATTTTGGACTCCCCGCTGATTACGATTACAAAACCAATCAATGCGCATACTGGACACCCACTGATTTCTGATTACGTCCGAAGCTCAATGCCCAGTACAGTACGTTTTCAGTACACAGTGGCCAAATATAATTCCATATCCTTGACATATCTAGATCTAGAATCTACGTACACAACCCTAGTTCCAGGACCTCTATTTTCATCTTATGTGCAAAGTTATTGGAAAACCTCCATCAGAAACCCCCATAAACTCATGACCGTCGTATTCGCCATGAATCCCCACCAGCACTCCCGCCCCCTCCTCCATATACATCATAATTCATACCCCCCCCCCCCACCCCCCTTCCCATGCCCCAAAAACCCAAAAAACCCTTGTTATTTCCGCGCAAATACTCCCAAAAATCAAGCCCAAGCACCCACCAATGCCATCCCAAACGCACCAGCAACAACATAAACACAAGCCACAACCCTCTTCCGTCCAACCAACGTATGCCAACTCTCATCACTCAAAAAGTCTTCCGCCAACAACTCCACCAACCCGGCAAACACCAGTAATCCAGAACTAATAGCATTCATGATCCCCACCACTAATAACCCTGTCATACTATCCGGTCTGTACAATGTATGCGTTGCTAACCCGAGTGCTTGTCCGATTGGTGTGGTGAGTCCGTATGCTAGTGCCATAAACCAGGGTTTTACTGCCCGGTCTGGCCATTTTAGAGTTGCGATTCGGCTTCCGAGGGCGAGACCTTCAAAGGTTTGGTGGAAGATGATTGCGATTAGGAGGACGATAAACCCCGGGCCGGTGGTTACTGAGATTGCCATGCCGATGAAAAGGCTGTGAAAGAGAATGCCCATTTCTAGGAGGATGCATTGGAGCATTGCGCGTTTGTGGGTTTGTTCTGGGGTGAGAGTAGTGGGGGTTGGGAAGGCTCTGGTGAGTTGAGATGGGGGGATAGAGGTGATTGTGTTCCGACGTGCTGCAGTGTTCATTTCCAGGGAGAATTTTTGAAGCTCCAAACCGATTGAGTGTCCACGGCTACGTCGACGTCCTACCATCCCGAACCCAACTTGTCCCACCCCTCCTTTCCCGCCTATCCCCTCGTCCTCTGCCGCCTCCTCTACCACCACCGCCTCCACCCTCTCCCTCCACTCGCCCTCGTCCTCCCCCGACGAGGTCGACCCCCCCGATATCCCCTTTTCCCTTCTTCCCCCGCTGCTGCTGCTGGTGGTATGACCAGACTCTAGCGTTGCATGGCGATGATCTTCCTGCGAGTAACCCCCCGCGCAGATACCCTTAGTAAAGATCATCTCCACCAATGTAACCAGGAACACCGCTGCCATAGCAATCACCCCAGCCATAGCAGGATACTTCTGGTTCCACAACGGGGGGAGACACGGGTCTGTAAGGCTTGTAAAAGCGGTGGGGAGGAGGTGAGCGAATGCGGTAGCGATCAGGACGCCGGTTCCGAAGTGGCGGGCGAAGAAGAGGAAAGATCGGGGGATGCGGAGGCGGGGGAAGCGTTTGGCTATTAGTGGGAATGCACATGCTAGAGCTTTGTGTTAGATATAAAGGAACTGGAGGGGAGGAGAGGGGGATACCGAATGTGCTTTGTGCTAAGATTATAAATAATGCTGCTACATGTAGCCCCATGTTGTATTCATCTTTACTGAGGCTTCCACCGCCGCAGACGGGCGAGGAACGTGGGACTAGGGAACGCTCGTATAGTGGTGGGCTTTGGTTAAATGTGGGATTGCCTAAGAGGTGATGTTGTCAGTAAAGCTGCCTGGGGGGTTTTGCACTCAGGCTTCAGCTCCAGGCTGGGGAAAAAAATATACTCCAGGATGTTGTACCTGTCGGCTCTGGATCTCTCGTTGGGCAATTCATGGTGTAGTAATAGATAGTGAATCCAGCTTTACTTTCTGGAGTTTTTCAAAGACGCGTGTGAAAAGAATAAGAAAGATTCCAAGGTTGATTGCCGTGGGAATTGGGGGGGGAGTCGGGAGATCGCGGAAGCAGACAGGTTTTCGTTCCAAGGTTTCACTTTCTAGTAGCGTAGGTAGGAAGACAGGACCAGCTCTATCTAGCCTTTTGGGAATTGAGGCAGGAAAATAAGGTTATTCTGGTCAAGATATATAGAGAAGTAAACTCGTAACTGTCGTAGACACCATGCAGCGAACTGGGGGGTGGTGGGATCTGCAAAAATTGGAACCCGAGGAGTTTCAACAGGAATTGGCGGCGGGCAGGAGTCTTGAGAAGGAGTTTGTTGTGAAGCAGGAGGAGGAGTCGACCAGTTCGAGGTGAGGTGAAGTGAAAGTTGAGCACGGAGAGAGAGTTTTAGGTGCGACTCTACCCTCGGGCGTTAGATCCACCCATTCTCAGCCTGCCCCGAAATATCCCTGCCTTTCCGTCCAATAACCATCGCTGCGGGAAAACCCCAGATATGCCAAGTTTTTCTCGAACGAACGAACCCGCAAATGTCCATATAACACACGACACCTTACATCCATGCATCGTGTCTCCAACAGCCTTTCACTCTGCTACAGCTTGAATGAGTCTCGGCACCATATTCTAGACTTGCAGTACTTATTATCTGCGGTGCGGGAATCAGTGTCCGCTGGTAGATATTGGCATTTACGTTTATATCAGAAAATGTAACATGTGCGCACACTTGGCGGCCTTACAGCTGCAGGAACTGGGCAGAAAATTCGCACCTTTTTTTATTGCTGGTAAGGATAAATAAACTACCATGCCCATGTTGTGTTACACTCGCCAACAACCGCCCTATCTCTCTTCACGACCGGAAAAAAACCTGGAACCGCGATTGAGAAAAGTAGAGTACTTTACATGTATTGTCTCGATAATTACCGGCCGAGCTATATGAGACAAAAAGAGTCTGGCTGTGTGAAAGTACTGGTATACCAATAGGAAAATCCCATGTTCCTCCCCGATTCCAGGAACACAAAGTCGATGTGTTACAAGATAGCCGCGATATTGCAGGGTTACAAGTGATACTCCGAGATTGCATATTGAACAGCCAGATTTGTAACGTCCTCCAACCGAAAGCGCTTCAATTCCCGTCCACAGCCCGCCGAGAATTGATACACCTACCCCTCAAACGTGCCGCCATTTCGAGGGCGGGGATGAATATATGGAAGCATCCAAATGGTGACTGCGTATGTCTTTGAGGTCAACATCTATATTCGAGGCTTGGCCGCTTAGGAATACTATCCAGGACCAGGACCATTCCAAGTAAACAGTAGGTGTGCCTTCTCTCTGCGAGCCTCTGGAGCAACTCGTAGACTTCTCCGGAGAAACCTTTCTTAGAGATTCTCTCTCTACCCACCCGGCAACGGCGCCGACTTCCAAAACCAGAATGGGTGCCCTTGTACTTCCATTCCATTTAATACTGGCTGGAGCTTTCGCTAGAGTTCCGTAAACCTCAATCCTTGTTCCGCTAATATCGTCTAGCTCAATAACATACCGAAAGAAGTGGTGGATGGATGAGGGACCACAAACGTCGATGTGTTACACGTTTAGCGGTTAAGATAGCCGCGATATTGCGGGGGACCAGTACTCTGAGATTGCATATTGAACAGCCGGTTTGTAACGCCCTTTTCCTGCGTTAACGGAAGATCCACCGAGGGCGCTTCGATTCGGAGCTCCATCCAAGGCCCGCCCCTCAAACGTGCCGCCATTTCGAGGCAGGCATGAATATCTGGTCCATGGATCCCCACCTCCGCTGCCAGTGCTGAAACCACGAGTGCGCCAAACTAAGAGATTTACCAGATGTGTGTGTATGTGTGTGGTGCGGTGCGGTGCGGTGCGGTGTGGTGAAGCATAAATAGCAACCAAATAAAAATCCCACCTATGAGGAAAGATCTACCCGAGATGCAATGGATCGTGTCGAATCTCCAAACACAAAATCCATGTTGTATGAATATCTTTCAAACCCGCCGAACAGACAACATCTTGGCTTTCTCTTGGTTGGGTTTGAGCTACGTTTCGCGGATTTTTGACTATAGGTATAAAACTTCTAGAGACAGAGCTAACGGCTAGGCTGGGCAAAACAACTGCATTCATTCACATGTTTTGAAGAACGGCTCCACAACACGCGCCTGCAGAGCTAGGCGGTCAAGAGGATTTGGCACTTCTTTATGCGGATCCGTCGATCTCACTATTTAAGTATCATAGAAACAACACGGAGGAATACGGGCTATTGAGTGCCGAGAAATCACACAACGACGGTGTTTTGCGGAAACTTTAACAGTTAAAGATCTAGATCTTAACATTCGACTTTATACTGCTCGTATCAAGAACGCTTGACCAAAACAACAGACATCCTTCCTGCCAGATCCCCGATTCATGATTACAAACCCATCGCCGCCGCTGCTGCGGTGAAGAAGCGTCGATTGTGGGCCCAGGGACAACCCTCGCTCTTTACTCGAGTACTGCACAGCTGCTTAGTATGCATGGCGGTAGATCTACAGTCGGTTACCCTTTTGATTTTGCTGCATCAGCGGTAATTCTCGAACGTGAACATTGGATCCTACGTCCACGTCCCTAACCACGATGGCCGCATAGGGAGGAATAGAGAGGAGCTTCTCTTCATTGAATCTTCCAATCACATCTTAGCTTTCCGTTGATCTTACCTTGGTATTCGGGTTCCAGGTAGCCGACTAAGAACCCCGCTATACCCCTCGACCGCAAATTGGATGGAAGGTAATGTAATGTAAATCCTCATGCGAGCTCTAGGAGCCCTAAACAGATCCGGGAGGAGTCATGTAGAAAAAGGTGGGTTTTTTTTGAAACAGGTGCAATTCAGTTTCACCAGCAAAACAGTTCAACAACAGTTTGGGTTTTTTACACAACGGTTGTATGATGGTTGAGGAACCGTTTGGCGAACTAAATGGAATATCCCCTTGTTTTGAGTAGTATTTGCCCCTCCAAGGCGCTCGACTGCAATGGGATGGGGGGCAAGGCAGCTAAGGACCTATATGCATGTCCCTAGAGTATCAACCGAGCTCTAGCGAGTGGACCTAGGGATCTCGCAGGGTCCTAGGCAGATCCGGCGCGAGACGGAGGATGATGATCAGGTGGTAGTGGGTCATTGATCTAGATAATCGGAATACTCTTGCCCAAAAGATGGAGCGTTTCTGCGCACCTTAGGACGATGTCAAAAGTCCACAGCCACATATATATGCACCCATGCATATGAAGAGAGGCATGATTTCCGGCAGAGAAATAAAATCGAGTGACGTAAAGTGTCTCATGTAAACACGCATCACTGGCGTTGCGTACGAGATAAGCCTGTCGATCCCGCGAGATGCTGTGAGTGATGTTTTATAAACAGACTTTCGGTCGAGAAGTGATAAATACGTCGAACAGGCATCAGAACTTACTTATCATCACGGTAGACGGAGTGTGAGATCACTATGATTAGAGGTCCGGCGGACCAATGATATCAGCTCACTAAAACTCCGTAGCTTCAGCCTAGCGTGCTGAGGTTCTATGTAGCACGTCCTGTGGAGGGGGATAGCTATCATATCATACCTATAGAACGCAGTGCGAGATACGATCTCTTTTCCCACTCTCATTTTCGGGTAGCAACAATAATATAGAACTAGAGTGTGATAGATGGAAAAATGAAAAATGGAATACCGCTATATTTTAACCCCTTTCTTCTATACCAGTCAGTGTGTGGTCGACCTTGCCACGGAAAATCACTCGGATAGTTTGTGAGGTTTCGATTCCAGAAATTTCGAAACATATGATTATCGAGGCTAAAGAGACAAAGCGCAATCTGCCACCCATAGCAATCCTCGAGAAAAAAATAGAAGTGTACCGTAGGTAAGTACTTGAGATTAGCAAAAGTGTTCGTCGCGCTGGAGGACTTGGGCTACTCACTTGCAAAGGCACCCCTAGGTCAGCTGTCATGGAACGTTCACACTTCGCTCATCGGGCTCGAGCATTGCTCTCAGATTGGCATCCTCCACTACGCCGTCGGTTATCCATTTGAAGCTCCAAAAACATGAACCCACAAGGTCGCACTGCCGAGTATTTGACACCCGAGCAAGCATACTTCAGCGGGGAAATAGAATATGATGAAACGCATAAAGTGCTCGAAAAAACTAGACTGAAGAATGTATGCGGACGAGAGTAGTAAGTAAAAGAATTGGCCACTACAGGTTTCGTACCTGGTATTTAAAGCGCCCACGCTACTCGATCAGCTTTTGTATTTTGGCATGGTTTACCGGATATTGACTGTCAGGCCGTAGAATCACATCCGTATCAAGAAGGCCGTGGCAATTGTCCCCAATACTAACTTATTTAAATAAACGCGGAACGTGGTCCTGTATTCCTTCTCAGCATCTTCCATATCCTTTGCCGGAAACTTCATGCCTTCTCCAATCACCGCATCTCGCTCGACGGAGATTTTCTTGAGACTGGAGGTGAGTTCGTGACGAAGGAGTAAGACGCTCCGGATGAAGGAAGAACTGCTTTCTCATTGATCCAGGGCTAGCTCTGATGGTAGTAGCCGCTTCATATAACCTTCTTTATTGATTGTGTCAATCCCTCCAAGACTCTTACGATGGTCGCCATTGCAATGTGTCTCGTCTTCGAAACACCCATGCAGCGGCAACGTATTGTGTGGTAAATTACTGCAGTCAGGATTGATGATTGTAAACACGGCCTGGTAAACCCACATAGGGGGTTTCGTTTGTACTGTCCTTCCCTTGGGGCACGTTTATCGATGGTCCACCAATCAATATATTCGTCAAGAGCTTTAGAACTTGGGTTAGCATATCATATTGCGCTCCAATTGCCGTTCGAACTTCGCTCGGATCCTATGTAGTGTTATTGTGTCGAGTGGCATGGTTGATTCACCTAAAGTGATTTCCGTTTCGAAAGTTTGCCTAAGGATGTGCAATGTTGTCGCTGGTTACTGTATCAGGGTTGGGGTTATTACACAAGCCCTAAGCCCTATATCGTAATATTTTCAAAGAATAGAAATACAAACGATTTTAAACGAGGTGAGTCCTTATCCAGAATCTAGTTTTGCTAGGGCAGCGTGTGAGGTTCTTACCAAAATTTTATTCGGTCGCGTATTGGGTTGTGGCTGAAGGAAAGGGGCTTGCCTCGCCACTCTCCTTACTTCAGCCTCATCGTTCGGTTCCATTTTTCGCGGTCTCTCTGACAACCACACGCCCTTGTCCACACCTCAACCGCGACTTCGACGCCATCCATCCATCCTCCTCCTACAGACCTAATCTCCTCCGTCTACACCTTCACCGGCACTGAGGTTGTTGTTCGCATTTTCTCTTCTCTTTTCTTCTTATCATCTCCTTTCTTTCTTTCCTCTGGGGTCATTCACCCGTATCCCTACGTCACGTCACCCTCACCACCACCCTCACCACCATCACCTTACCACATCATCCGCCCTTCGACTCTCGTTTGCCTCAACTTTTGTTGTCGCCCTCTCTTGGCATAGGCGTATTGATCCGTACCAACTTCAATAATCCAACTACGGTCTTTACATTTGACTTACATTACACTCACTACCCGCTCGGTCGTTCCGCTTTGTCGGAACAGGAGACCACTTGATTAGACTACACACGCGCGCGCAGTCAAGGGAGGGAAGTTGGGGGATATCATCGCGGAATTGAAGATCAAGCTTCATATCAATGACGAAGCGCTCGGCTGAGACACAGCTCACAAAGGACACTATGAGCACTGGGTTTAGTTTCTCTGCTGGAGGTGGTGGCCCGGATGATAGCATGGACCTGAGCAAGACGGCAGACGCTTCAACTTTGGCAACTCGCAAGTACGTATCTCCTCCATTGCATCTTTTGTTTCGGTTTTTCGTGTACTCAGTGGTGTTGCCACTGATGATACCCGGTCGTGCGATCCAATATCCGTCCTTAAGAGCCAACACTAATTGTCATGTGTATAGGATCGCTCCATTGAGAAAGCGAGGGGGAGCCAGAGGCGCTGCCGCGCGGAGTGCTGCAAGTGCTGCGAGTCCTCTGCCTAACCTTTTCGCAAATATTCCCGGGGGTGCATTCGGGAGTGCCAATACCAACGGCGCCTCGTCACCATCGCCAACGCCATCTTTTGGGTTTGGAGATGCATCTACGCCGCCTGCCCAGACGTTCGGCAACGGCTCTAATGGCGGTTTTCAATTTGGACAGCCTCAACAGGAGCAGCCAAAGCCGAACCCTTTCGCAAGTATTGCGCCGGCCTCTCCTGCGCCAACGAACGGAACGAGTGGGGGAATGTTTGGGAATGCAAGTTCAGGAGCTTTTGGCAACTCAAATGCCGCGCCAACCAACGGTGTTTTTGGAAACAGCAACACTGCCAGTACGGCAGCACCAAGCTTTACGTTTGGAGCAACTATAAATAATGACAAGCCAGCATCAACTGGATTTACCTTTGGCAGCTCCAATGCAGCCGTCACATCGTCGGCACCAACGACTGGTGGGTTATTTGGAAATAGCGCAAGCATATCGACGCCATTTACGTTCGGCGCAGCGCCTACACCCACTACACCTAAGGAAGAGACCAAGCCGGCCGCAACCGGTTTCTCTTTTGGGCAACCCGCGACGGCATCTGCGCCTGAACCACCAAAGTCCGCCGCACCCCAGTTTGCTTTTGCCAATCCGTCATTTGGTGCTCCAGCCGCAACTAGTACAACGTCAGCAGGTTTCGGATCGGCACTACCTACAGACGCCGCCGATGGCAAGAAACCATCCGGTTTCACCTTTGGAAAGCCTGCTGATGCGACAGCTGCTGAACCATCTACTGGGTCGTTGTTTGCAAAGCCCAGTGGCGCACAGCCGGCTCCGACGACTGGCGGCTTTACATTTGAGCAAAAGCCGAAGGAAACACTATCTGGTGCATCATTGTTTGGGAAGCCCGCGGAGCCAAGTAAGCCCATGTTCGGATTTGAAGAGAAGAAGGACGAACCAACAAAACCTATATCAATGTTTGCCGGGTTTGGAGCTACCAACAACACTGTGAAAAAGGATGAGCCGCAAGCACCATTATTCGGTATGCCGACAGAGAAAAAGGAATCAACTCCTCTCTTTGGGCCTCCAGCATCTGTCGAAAAGAAGGAGGAGCCAAAGTCGTTGTTTGGAGCGCCCCCTGCAACATCCGGAGGATTTTCATTTGGAGCGCCAAAGGCTGCGGAAAAACCAGCACAGAAGCTTGATTT
This sequence comes from Wilcoxina mikolae CBS 423.85, assembly GCA_014904905.1. Taxonomy (NCBI): domain Eukaryota; kingdom Fungi; phylum Ascomycota; class Pezizomycetes; order Pezizales; family Pyronemataceae; genus Wilcoxina; species Wilcoxina mikolae. The sequence continues at coordinate 1,716,194 of MU122092.1, forward strand.
TGCAAATCCAATGTTTGGACCCAAACCAGCAGATATAAAACCCGCCGCACCACTTAAGCCGATAACCTTCCCCGCATCACCGTTTGGCCCCCTTCCGTCTACCACCAAAGCTCCTATCGCCGCCACAACCCCTGTAACTGCGCCCACCCCGGCAGCTGCACCCACGCCGACCCCTGCCCCACCAACGGCAAATGCCATGTCCAGTGTGAGAATGCGCTCGCCGCCCCTCTCTTCGGATTCCCATAAGTGGTCTGCCAATCAGCTGACGGATTACTACAACTTATTTGCCCTCCGTTCTTTGAATCACTTCTTTAGAGAAGAACTTTCGAAACAGGATATCTTTGCGGACCTTACACCTCTTTGCGATGTTTACGTCAATGAAGTCAAGAAGATTAAGGGACTGATGGAAAAGAACCAGAGGTACAAATTTGGTGATCCATCGTTGGGCAGTGGTGTACCTGGCAAACGAGCTGGTGAAGACAACGATGAAAGAGGAGGAGGAAAGAGGAGGGCCATGGGCGAAGGTAATTAGGATTCTCCCCACGTCTATTTTATTTCTGTTTGTTACAATCCTTATCCACGCACTGCGGGGGAGGGGTTGGTTTGAACGTGTGGAAGAGGTGGATATTCTAGCTGGTTGGGTTTTCGTGCGACGGACAATCCGAAGGTCTCGGTATCCTGCTGCTGTTACACTACCGCTATTATGTCCCCTCTGACACCAGAGCTTTTTGACGGTCGGCGACGGTCGGCGGTACACTCTTGTTCACCAATTGTTTCCCTCTCCCGCTTGCACCACCACTCATCCTTACAATCCATCCACCTATTTATGCACCTATCCCCTACGATCTGCGATTCGGGCACGACATAATCCCTTCAGACCTTTCAAACTCTAACGATGCGCTCTCCTTACGTCTAGAACCCAAAGTTACTTTTGCGTCGCCGAACAAGTCATCATCATCGCAAGCCTTAGCATCCGTTCTTGGGGGTTTTTCATCGACCAAACCTATGGATGAGTCTCAGAAGCAGACAGATAAGAAATCGCCGAAGCCTGGTATGCCTCTAACTGCGTGAGCAATTTTTTTTGACATTGCTAATATATGTATCCGCATTCAAAGCGAGCATCTTTGACAATCCGTCTCCCCAGCCTGTAGCTTCAAGTTGGGTCAATCCGTTTTCCAAACCAGATACCTCAAATCTCCCAGACGATCCAGAACCAATGTACGATGATGATGAACCCGCCTCATCAAAACGTTCCGGTGGACTTTTTAACCGTATCAGCCCACCTAAAGATGCTTCTGCGTCTGAACCAAAACGTACTGGAGGTCTCTTTGATCGTATTTCACCACCAAAGGAGGAGATTAAGCCATTCGGCACCAGTCTATTTGGTGCGGGAGGAGACCAGACATGGAGTCCTGACAAGGGTCTTAAGTTTTCTTCGGCCCCTTCGCCGAGTTCTTCGCTGTTCTCTGGCGCTGGAACCAACAACAAGGGTGGCCTCTTTGGTGGGACTAATGGTACATCTACCGCTTCATCCGGCCTTTTCGGATCTAAGCCTTCGTCTGCCGCTGCAACTCCCAGTGCCCTGACTTCGGCTGAAAACTCGGAAGCTGAGAATGGTACTCCCAATGAGGGTGATCCATCCGATGCCCAACCTCCTGCAACAACGGAAACCGACCTGTCAAAGCAGGGTCCCGGTGAGGAGGATGAAGACTCATTGTTTCAGGCTCGCTCCATCGTTTACGACATGAGTGGACCGAAACCACAGAAGGAGGGTGTTGGTACGTTGAGGGTGTTGAAGAACCGTATCAGCGGAAAGAGTCGGATCATCGTTCGCTCGGATATCGGAAAGGTGGTGATGAACGTAGCGCTGAAAGGGAATATCAAATATATTCTACAGGAGAAGCGGCTGCTCAGAGTTCCAGAGTTTTTGGAAAGCGGTGGAATTAAGACCTGGGGCGCAAGGATTGGGAAGGAGGATGTGGCTGGAAAGCTTTTGAGCACAGTCGAGGAAGTTAAGGGAAGTTCTTAAAGGGAATGTGGTGTGGTGTGGTGTATGGATGGGATGTGGGGAAAGTGCATGCCCGTGAGAGCGCGATAAAAGGGATTTGTATATTATGCTTTTGTTTCTGTTTGCGTTGTTGATTGTGTGTGCCCCCCTTTTTTTGCCTTAACATAGCTGTGCGTTTTTGACGGTGCCCTTTTTCTGTTAAATCTTTTTTTTCTCTTGTGATTTGACGAGAGCTGCATTGGGATGGATGATGCGAGATGGCTGTGCTGTGTGTGTGGTAAAGTTGGAAGGGAAAATAGGGTGCATGTGCATGGATATGTCGGCTTCTTTTTTTCTTTTTACCTTATAGCTTTTTTATTCCAGTGTCTTATTGGCCGAGTTGCTGTCCATCTACTACTGTTCTTGCTCCGTTGAACTATATCGTGTACTGCTCAGCCCTGTTGTCATAAATGCTGTCTTGTTGCAATTACTGGTGGAAGAGCCGATGCTTATCTGGAGAAATGAGGAGAAGTGGGGGGAATGCATGAACTGCTGTTGCAGATTGCTCTGGTTTGTCCATTTCGTTCGTGCTTTACGTATGTTTGTGTGGGACGGGGGAATGGATTGTGAAACTGGTTCAATGTCACGTCGTCATGAATTCCTATGCGGTTTGCCTAAAATCTCCACACTGAGAGAGTCTAATTAGCAGTTGTACAAAGAGCCGATCGGCAAATAACTCCCCAGGTCGGGGCCAGTAAAGTCCTCTGCCGCCAATTCGTTCAGTCTTCTCCGTATTCTGCTCGACCATCATATCATTGGGCAGAGTCTTAAACCCAAAATCATCCATTCATCTGTGCCATTCACGCCTACGCTTGATTGATCGTTGTCCAGCGAAACCCTTCAAATCACGGTACCACTGTAAAACCCCCGCAGCAAGTTCGAAGGTAGATCTACTTACTCTCGCCAAACTAGGCACTGCTGATCAGTTCCCTCCCGATTTCGCCCCTGTTTGCTGGGTGTCTGCTGCGTGGTATATCCGGCGGGTAATAGCATTTCATAACATGAAAGCGTGATTATATGGAGGCCAGGGTTGAATATCCGCTTGGGAGTGTTTTTTGGCAGACGTGCTGCGTGGAAAGGACCGGATCAAGGCTCCGTCCAGCAACCTGGTGCGTTCCTTTAACTCTCCAGAAATCTCGACACCATGAAAGTTGGGTCATTGGCGACTGCTGAGGATATGAATATCAAACGGTCTGCACTGAATATAACTGGTCATGAGCTCTTGGGATGAACAGAAACAATGTTCCTAACCTCCTAAGCGGCCCAAGAGGCCAGATATGGTCCGTCGTTTGAAAGGTAGCCCTTTGTAAGTATAGGCCCGGCTCGGCCCGGTCCGTCCTAAAAAGCTTACTCTGCAAAAGGTCCGTATGCTAGGAGATAGTTGTGGCCCTGCCTTGAGACACAGTTAAGGCCGGCTGAAGCAAAACCCGGTATCCCGGGCTGCTTAGGAACTCTGGCACCGCCCCAATGTCTAGCCCTTAGTCTAAAATTTGCAGCAAGTCCAGTATAGATTCCTTCCAAGCATACCCAATACCTCCATCACGGTGAGTTCTTGAGACAACCCTCATCCAATCGCTCTTGATTCAAGCGTTTGGTCTGTAGGCGCCAATGGAAGGTTCATGATCCACAGTGGACCGTGCCGCCCAGCCAGGACTGGAACCAAAGCCGATCAAATCGGTCAAACTAGTGTCTCAAGTTGTCAAGGTGGTAGGCGTCCGCATCACGACATCCGTATGTGCTCGTACTCAACTATGACGAATGGAGTGACACCATGCTCCGGCCGGAGGAATTCAAAATAAGACGCTGACGGAACACGTGGAGGAGGTGCTCGAGCAGATCTGGTGCCACGATCACCGGGGGATGTAATCCTATTTCTCCGGCAATTATAATCCAAGCAATCATGGTAACCGCTGGCTTCACATGGTGGAAAACATGAAGGACGCCTGGTCTTTTATGGCCCAATGATGATCAGTCTAGAGTCAATGGTGACCACATATGTCCCATAATATGGGAACAACGTTGTTACGTTAGCACCAAGTCTATCATGCACCTGAAGACAAGAATTTACCGAAATATAGCCAGATTTCACTCAGTACAGTCCGGAGCCACCAGTGAGGTTGTCACAAAGACGGCATCGGGGTTGGTTGAGGTGCACCGGTGTGCCGGTGTGTGTGTCTCAGTTTTGTTTGCAGAAACACTGAGCCGAATACCCGAACCTTGCCGCCGACCGTAGATGGGCGTTCACCTCCGCATCTTCAACATTCGCCGTTTTGAAGTTCCGGTCATAACTTTGTGCACCCCGAAGCGCATGTAAGGTGCGTGAAGATGCGTCCACGATCGTTTGAATTTCTATATCCTTAAACCGTAGTAAGCTATTTCTACCGTACTGCGTGGCGGACCCTTTACGGTTTAGGGATACTGTCCGCATTCAAGGGCGAAGTGAGCATATAGCACACTCGCGTCACTCTGATTCGGGATCCCTAATCACTAAGTCCGGACGTCCGTCGTATATTCGAGAGCACACGTGCTTAGGTCCGTATCGTCCACTTTGGCAAGGTTGTGTCGGCGATTGACCCAAGAACAGACATAAACCGTGCTGTCGAATCATGGCTGCTTCAACATACTTTTGTCCGTTGTTTCTCACGTTAGAATGTTGGGACTGCAGCTTTTGGCGTTGCCAAAATAAACGCATTGGCGTACAGGTACATCGGAAGCCAAGCGCCAAGTGATAAGCGGTGACTTCGTTTGATTGGAGAAATCAGACGTCAGTTAAGGATTTGATACCGGACCACTACGGAACAATTTGGCGTACCAGGGAATGAGAAATATCAACGCTTACACTTTGTTATTGTCTCATCTCTCCTGATCAGTTCTGACTGAAGCGGTGGCTTCGATCTGCTTCCTGCACATACCCATTGCATTGAAAGATGATGTGAACCTTGGAAATCAGAAGTTAACGTTGTTTCAGCACACAGCCGTTTTCATGATACATAGGGTGTCTATCATCAGTCTTAACTATTGGTTTTGTCAAAGATGGTCAGTTCCCGTCGGATAGCAGCAGCCCAGTTTCACCTCGTTCTGGATAAAGAAGCCAATGGGCTTTACGCACGCCAGGGTTTCGAGACTAGGGCTGTGCTCTTATCGTGAATGGCAGTCGCCAAGAAACGTGGATCTTTACGCCAAGTCGGTTCTTCTGAAGTTATTTCTAGGAAGTTTGGAAAGTTTGGACGCCTTGATAAGGCCAACCAGGGAATAAAGTGGTACTAAGGGAGCGATTCCGGGGTAGATGTGAATCTAATGGATCGCACTCGCTTCGCACGATTTCTAGGCAACGATAACACTGGATGGCGAGTATGTCTCGGATTCATATAGCCTCGTGTAATGCGGCATGTTGCCGTTGGTTTTGTTCCGCATCGGATTCTTTACTCGACCGACGCGCTGTGCGGCATGAGTCGCATGGCAGCATATAAATGCTGCTCCCTTCCAGTTCCTGCAGGTATACTTGCTGCATATAAGACCCTACGCCTCCGCAGATGCAGTTTTCGAACGGTGCTCAAGTCCCCTTCTAACCCCTCGGTCATCTCTTGGATTGGTCCCAAATACCAATTGCAACCTCATCAAACATGAATATGGTATGCTTGCCTACGCTCTCATGTCATTACAAACAATCCCATCGATATCCGCTTGGTCCATCTACTGATGATTAAAATGCATTTGCTAACATGTTTGCTTAATTGACAGCCAGAGTACAACGAGTCCCTGCCAACCGGTGGGGATCCCAGACTCGTGGACGTGAATGCTATTTACCAGGACACTGGATACCATATGGTTTGGATCATGGTATGCCATATATCTTCATGACTAAATCGGCAGGTTGTATTCTGACAACTGCGCAGGCTTGTACCGCTGTTGTATGGCCAATTATCCCCGGCATCGGTCTGCTATATGGAGGGTTGGCTCGTCGAAAAGCGTCGCTGGCGCTCCTTTGGCAGTCCTTCCTAGTCTCAGGCGTGATTTCATTTCAATGGTGGTTCATCGGATACACCCTGACGTACTCGCGAACTGCTGGACCCTTCATTGGAAACTTCGCAAACATTGGTCTCAAGGGTGTTGCTGCTGCGCCATCCATCGGTTCTGGATATATTCCGGAGGTCTTGTTCGCAATCTTCCAATGCTTTTTCTGCGTAGCCACCGTGCAAATCATGATCGGTGGTGCCTTTGAGCGAGGGCGCCTTATGCCCTCTTTGGTCTTCGCATTTATCTGGGCAACAGTTGTCTACTGCCCGGTTGCTTGCTGGACGTGGAACAGTAGTGGCTGGCTTTTCAACCTTCCGTCACTCGATTACGCTGGGGGTAGGTACAATTCTCCTACAATTCCTGCACCAAACTGACTTACGAAATCAAAGGTGGGCCTGTCCATGTTGCATCTGGATTCTCCGCCCTCGCCTATGCGGTTGTCCTGGGCAAGCGGAAGGAGAAGGAATCCCGTGTGAGGCACCGCCCTCATAACGTCACAATGGTCTTCCTCGGAACATGCTTCATCTGGTTCGGATGGCTTTGCTTCAACGGAGGTTCCACACTGAACGCAACCGTTCGTGCTATGTACGCGATGTTCAACACCAACCTCGCTGCATCCACTGGAATTTTGGGCTGGGTGATGATCGACTACTTCCGCAAGGGAGGGAAGTTCTCGGTCGTTGGTGCCTGCGAAGGTGCTATCGCTGGTTTGGTCGGAATTACACCTGCTGCTGGATTTGTCCCCTTCTGGGCTGCCGCTATCATCGGCTTCATCACCTCTTGTGTTTGCGCTGCCCTCGAGGACCTCACCGAGTGGATCCAAATCGACGAGTCGCTAGATGTATTCAAGCTCCATGGTCTGGGGGGTCTTGTTGGATCGTTCTTGACCGGCATCTTTGCCACATCTTCCGGTATGAAGGTCGAAGACTAATTTCACCCTGTTCGTTTGTTAACATTCAGCACAGTGAGCTTGCTCGACGGGATGACCGATGCGCCCGGTGGAATTGATGGAAACGGTATGCAGATTGTATATCAGCTTGCTGATATGTTTTCAATCTCTACCTATTCCTTTGTTGTCTCTGCCATCATCCTTTTCGCGATGAAGTACATCCCGGGTTTGAGCATCCGTGTAGACGAGGACGCCGAGATTAGGGGTTTAGACGCCCACGAGTTCTACCAGGAGGAGGTACGTGCATGCTCAGATGCTATTGTTTTGAGCTAGTGACTGACAGATTTGGTGATCAGGTTGGAGATTGGAGCGCGATTAACAAAGCAGATAACAACATGTTAGGGTCTATGGTGATCTCACAACCATCAACTCCACCGGAAGAAGTAGCACCTGAGAAACGCGTTTAGACGTGTGTTGGGAACTAGATTCCATTACGAATATATAATCACCTGTACAAATAGTTCTTGTTTTGGGAGAAGGGGAAGGGTTTTGCTGGGCGATGGAGTTTTTGCATTTTTGCAGTTGTTTTAGAGACGTTTAATGAAGTCACATGTTATCGACCGTTTACATAGATCTGATATATATGCAGGGCATGGCTGTTCTGCATACTTTGAACTGCATGCGAACACTTTATTAGGCAGTTAGGAAACCCGCATCTTTGGTTTTCTCGGCCTACTGATCAGAATATACACTTGGTGTTCGAATTCGTAACATGGAGCATAGGAAAAATTAATATCCATGCGGAAGTACTCGCAGCAAGGCTGAAGTAGTGCACAGGGGTGAAAATGAGACGATGGCAATTCCACTCGAATGCCAGCGGGTGGCGATTGTAGGACCGGATTGCTGTAGATCTTCCTTGGCTCTGTCTCCTCACAACAGGCTCGTGGTCGAACAGATGTTGGAATCCTTGTTTTCAATTCTTGCTCTCAGTCCGAATCAACCAATAAAGAAGAAGAGATGCCTAGCTTAGCTGGCAGTACATGGTGTTACAAACGCCCGGTTCTGTAAACGCCAGGTGCTGTAAACACCAAGGTTCGAAGCCTATATTCACTCTTTTGTTCTCTTTGTCTGCCGTACCCAGAACAGTTACTTGTTACCTTGCGAACTGTGGAACTTGGGAAGTGATACTGCAACTCCATCCAACTTGGGTGGCGACAGGTAATGGAGTACGATGGTATGCAAACCAGAGAGCAATTGCAAGCCGAATACATACACCTGACTCTGTGTCCGCGTACTTCTGGGTGTTAGTCTAACGCATTAATATTAGCGAAGGGTGTTTCCTTCCTGTTCTTCTTGCCCCGCATGTTCATCTGTGTTTTTGTAGACTATGATTTATCATTCCCATATCCTTAACCAACGGCCCGCTGACTATGTCTGTAACTAAAGAAGGTCGATTGACTGAACTTATTCAGGGGGATCCTTGGTGGCAGGGAGTGCACGGTGTTCATGTTGGCTGTCGCTTCCCGGGATTAGGTAGTATGCAGTATAACGACGATGTGAGAATGCTAAAGCATGATTTCGTGAAACATCCAGGGGATGATCACAATAACATTACAACTGTATCGATCTCGGTAGATCCTAGGCGGAAGCAAAAGCCCTGCTCTGATCTTATCGCCCAGCCTTCGACTTTGTTAGAAATAAAAAGACCGACGTGAATCAATTATATGGATTTCTACCGTTTCCAACGTCCGACACGAGTTCACTAAGAGTATTCCCTGTGGCCACGACTAGAGATACTGTATTACTGCTTGCTCTGACCGGAGGTATTCTGATTCTAACGGTTCAGTTTTATACAAGCTGGTATGTACGTACATGCATATGCTCGTACATGCTCATACCAACCACAAACTCCTACAAGCTCATAAAAACACATACAAGCTCCTGCAATTTCCTACGAGCTCATACATGTGTTGGTGATAATTAGCCGCTGAGTTATTTAAGTACTTAAGTATCAACACCAATTGCGTACAAAACTTCTACGGGTTCGTACAAAGTTGTACAAACGTTAACTCTACCAGCGCCACAAACTCGGAGGCTTTTAGAACTCTACAAGTTCTTACGAGTTGTACCACCTTGTATAAATTCGTACCTACGTGCCCCATTGCGTCAACACCCGTTTATATATGTATACATCACTTGCAATTGAAACTTAAATTTTGATGGATTGCGTGGTTCAAGCATGCGCACGGCAAATCTTGCGGGCTTATGTTCTTGTCATGAGTGATTCTCGATTCTGTTCGCCGAAGCGCTTTTAGGTCATGGTTCACTTGTACGGACTTGTATGGACTTGTATGGGTTTATACGATCCATAAGCTCGTACAACCTGGTATAAGCTTCGTGGTCGTATAAGAACATGGGGAATGCAACAATGATATGGTTTACGTCCAATCAACCTCTAATCAAGGTATGCTTCTTTTTCAGGCTACCACTACAAATGGGCCTTTTAACGAACTCACTCTAGGTAGATCAGCGCTACTTATGGTTGGATTGCTAGCAATATAGGCTCGTATCAGTTTGTTATCAATCTGATGAGTTTGCTTCATTTTTGCAGACGTGTATTGGATGGCTCAAGATAGGTATCACCAAATACGGAGACACATTCACCCGATTCGCAACGACTTCCCTCTCCAGTAGACACGTAGAAAGGCAGTTGTGCCTAAAGGTTAGGGTTACAAAACGCCACACCCGTTTGACTAACATCTCGACGACAACACGGCTCACCATGCATTCAACCCTGTCTTCTCCTTATCTTCTCCGCAATACTATCCATTCCCTCAGTTGGCGGTTGCGCAATGACAGAATCCGATGAGCGTCCACCGACTGAACAAGATGCGCTCCTCCCGAAGAGTGACGATCCTGAAAGTCAAGACGTCGACGACGGCGCTCCTAAGATTCCGGGTGTAAAGCTGCAGTATATTCTCCCTGCACTGGCTATAGGGGTACCTCTATACCCCTTAAAAAAATCCAAACGGTTCACTCACTATGTGCTTAGATCTTTCTTGCGGCAATGGATAACACTATTGTATGTATATTCAGCTCCGAAGCAACGCGCCTCAGGAACTAACGCATACAAGGTGGTCTCCTCGTATGGTGCCATCGGTAACGACTTGAAAGAGCTCAATCGCACGTCGTGGATTGCTACCGCATATCTTCTTACTACGACGAGCTTTCAGCCGCTGTATGGGAAGCTGAGCGATATCTTCGGCCGCAAAGCAAGTCTGTTGTTCGCGTATACCGTGTTTGGGGTGGGCTGCTTGGCATGTGGATTGAGTAGGACGATGGGGCAACTGATTGCAGCTAGAGCGTTTGCTGGCATTGGAGGGGGGGGGATGACGACCGTTGTGAGCATTCTTGTCAGCGACCTGGTTCCACTGCGATCGCGTGGGACCTGGCAAGGCGTGTTGAACATCGTTTTTGCTAGTGGTGCTGCCGTGGGTGCTCCTTTAGGTATGGAATTCAATTCCCGTAACCCGCACTTTCATGGATACATTGCTAACGATAACGCAGGCGGACTCATGGCAGACATCATAGGCTGGCGCTGGTACGTCATTCTTGATATTCTGCTAGTTGTGTAACTAAAATGCTTAACCAGGTCTTTCATATTTCAATTCCCTGGAACGCTTCTTGCCTGTCTAGTAGTTGGCGTCTTCCTCAACCTTCCTTCCTCTTCCCAGAGCACAACCCCCTTCAAATCCCGTTTGCTGCGCGTTGATTTCCTCGGCGCAGGAGTCCTTGTCCTGGCGGTTCTGAGTCTTCTTATCGGACTCGATCTAGCCAGCAACGTCTCACTCAAGTCGCCGGTGGTGATGTCCAGCCTCTCTATGGCTATCATCTTCTTTGGAAGCTTCGCCTACATCGAAAAATACATCGCCGCTGAACCTTTTGCACCTCCCAAAATCGTCCGCCAGCGCACAATCCTTGCATCGTCTCTCGCAAATTTCTTCGCTTTCGGAGCGCACATGACTATACTGTTTTATGTGCCGCTTTATTACCAGGCGGTTAAATCAAATTCCGCGGGCGAGGCGGGGATTCAGTTATTACCTGCTATTGCAGGAGGTGTGACTGGATCTTTGCTCGGAGGACTGCTGATGCAGAAAACGGGGAGGTACTACTGGCTCACGGTCGTTGCGTACTTTCTCTCGGTCGTCGGCGCAGCTCTCGTTCTTGTTTCGGTCTCGATGTGTGAGTCAACAACGGGAATCTCTATGGGCATTATTTCCTCAGGATTCGGTAACGGAATTGGCGTAACAACTTCACTGATTGCGATCATCGCCGCTGCGGGAAGTAAGGACCAAGCGGTGGCTACAGCCGTCAGCTACCTCTTCCGCGCGTTAGGTACAGTTACCGGAGTTAGCGTGGGCAGTATGCTGGTGCAGAACAAGCTTCGGAGCGAATTGGGTGCGCGGTTGGAGGGTGATGATATAGACGAAATTGTGAGGAAGGTCAGGGAGAGTATGGAATTTATTGGAACTCTGCCTGAGGAGACGAGGGTTGTGGTGAGAGCGTGTTATAGAGATGCGTTGCAGGTTGCGTTTGTGTTTGCGCTGGGACTGGCCGTGTGTGCGGTTGTCAGTGCCGCGTTTATCAAAGAAAAGAAGTTGGGAGGTAGGTGAGGATACTATTTTGGTGGAAAAAGTTTGCTTTTTGGTTAGATGAACGTGTTTGGATGGATTCATGCCGAGTGCGCATGTATGAAACCAATTATTTGGTCTGTGTATTCGCGGTATTGGTTCGTGGACATCACTATTTCTGATTGATAGATTATAGATGTTGAGAGTCTATTGGCTTCTGTTTGTATTTACCATTGGGTATGCCAAAGTTTTGGAAGGGATTGGTGAACTCTGCACATGTTCGTCTGTATGTTGATGACATTAGGTATACCCATAGAAGCAAAGGTTTATCAAGACCGTTACCACGTTCGAGACTGATGACAAGGCCCTCTCCAGCCCGCCAGACTACATATACCCTCTTAATACTGTGTACTTCGGGCCGGGCTATTGGGGAGGGGCACCTGGAATTGCCCGGAAACCACGATTCCAAGCAAGTTCGACCACAACATATCACACGGAAACCAAACCAAGCATGTTGTTGCTGTAAATAGACATTTGTGCGTGCGAGAGCAACCCACCCTAATACGTAGGGACTGCTTCTGGAGCTGGTCCAAGCTTCTGCGCTCGGACTCATACATATACGGATTCTTCTCCTTTTCTCTTCTTCTCTCATAGATAATCAAGTCATCTTCTCTACTCCATCTAAAGTAACACATGTATTATCACTCGGCCGCCTTTAATTAGATTTTGTATCACACGATAACAAGTCCCCATTCGATTCCAGCTGTTCAAGTTTCAAGGAGCCATAAACCTGCAGACAGAATGGACATTCAGATACTTGTACTGACGGTGCAAGACACAATGATATCACCTGACATACCGTGATTTCGGGCCATGGATCTTCGGACATCTCGACATCTCAAGTAATTCGGAGATTTGACATCAATTTTATTCTAGTATTTTACACCAAACGTTCTTCTTCGGGACCACCAAAAAGTTTTCACCATATAAGCTACGGACATTACTCTACCGTCAAATTTAACCGGAAGGTCAGCGTTGCTGCGCTGGCTATAGATTATGATCATGATACCTACCGGGACGCCCGGACGTCTGGGTACCGAAAACACTAATACAAAGGACAAGAATTCAAAGCGCAGCAGCAGCAGGCACTATGGTTTTGGAGGAATGCTGACAATACCTATTCAATCCTTTGAATGGCCAGATATCGTACGAAAACCCACCGGGATATAAGTACGCGCAGTTCGGATTCCGTCTCTTCCCGAGAACAGTATCCAGTGCAGTATAGAACGTACCCATTCCGATCTTGCCGTAACGCTGAAACCCCCCCCCAAGCTCCCCCCCCCCCCCCTGGGCGGTAAGGCAAAATCAAATACTATTTAGTATCGATGCCATTTTGCCAATTGAGAACATCCCGGATGTTGGGGGATGCTTGTTTTTTGTGCTGATAGCCATGAAGCCGCCGGCTACGGCGTACAGTACACGTGGGGTAATAAAAACAGCTCTGGAAGGCGGTAAAAAAGAATAGGTGGCTCGACTTGTTTGTAGCAAATAGATTCGATGATTAACGCGGTATATTGGATTCTTGCATCGACCAGAGAAGTCCTTTAATTTTATACATATAAGCTTTCTCTTTCGTTTTGAATCCTTCCTACAATAGCAAGCTACATAGAACTCGAAAGAATGCTATGTACCGTGAACGAGCCATTTAGCAGCATGCGCAGAGGGAAACACTAAGAATTGTGGATTGATTACTCGACAAACGAACGAGAAGCCTTACCGGGTTTGGGAAAGCTTTAAAGGCACTGGTGTGACTGTTTATTAGCCTTTTCATCAGCCTTGAAAGCTGCCTGCTTGCGAATTCTCATGTTTTGATTTGACTAGAATCTCAACAAGGACTCACCTAACCGTTGGTTTGTATGCCGATCTGCTTAGGTTTGCAACTGGGGGGCTTGCAACTACAGGCAGACCACAGTGGAGAAAGCCTTGTAAATGGGTTTTGTTCCCAAAGATACTGGCAATATAATTTCCTCAAACCACCAAGTCTGCATGGAGTAGTCTCACGCTGTGAGGCTATCATCTGCGAATATCTCTCTACAAGAGCCGATGAACCAGCCAAACACAGTCTCCGCTGTGGGTTATCATTTGTGAGTCTTCTCCTCCCACCGCTGGTGAACCAAGTTCAACCAACCAAACGTAGTCCCACGCTGAGGGTCTACATGTACAGAAGCCGCGTTATCGTCAGGATATCGCCGTGGTGCGATGATTTGGAACAAAATAGAATCTTCCAAACCTTAGGCTTGCTCGCAGGGCACGTCAGCCTTGATATAGAGTACTTACATACTCAGCACCACAATACAAACCTTGACAAAGGAAACCAACCCCATTTCTCTACCCAATGACGACACCACGAGCCATCGGTGTCCCCGAGACGGAGCTCCTCCCGCTCGTACTTCCCCAGCTAGAAGATACATCTGCCACCTACGAAGTCGAACTACAAGGCTAGCTTCGATCCAGTGCAGGCGAGCTCCAGAAGATAATCAATATCTCGATGTCCTTCCCCTCCTGCTACGCAACGCCCTTACGCAGCTACCCTTAGGAAACACAGTCAGAGCACACGAGGGTGACGGGCATTTCCACTCCGTTCCATATGGTTCTTCCTCACCCCACGATCCAGCGTCTGGAGGAGGTGACGATACGTACTCCTCCCCGTCTACTTGATGTTTCAAGAACTCACAGGTGACGATGCAGTAGATGATGAGGATTTAGCTGCTTCGCTTGTTCAATGCAGTAGCGGCAGCTACGACGGCGACGATGACGCTTGGTGCTTGTGGCGTTGATGTAGGATATACATCCCACGAAGTACCTAGAAGAGGTGGAAGGTTACATACATCCACCTTTCGTTCCTGGTGATAAACTCCGAATTCATCATCACCACCACTGTCTCCACGTCACTGGAGTCAATATCCCCATCCCTCGCCACATCATCCATGGGGAGTCATAAGGTACACGCCTCCAGACAGACGATGTACTTCCTCCCAGCGATGGGAACCCGTGACACCCACAGCACAACAATTCATCCACTAGCGTCGAATCCAAACGCGGTCGTCGTCGTCGTCTTCATTCGGTCCATTCCTGCATATCGATAAGGAAGTTTGGTCGTCCCACACCTCACAGGCGAGGTGTGGCCAGTCTAGACCCACAATATAATCTACGGAAAGAGTTGTCGCTTCTGGGCATGGGATACGGGGGAGGAGAAGAATTCGTCATTGAATTTGAAAAAAAGTCGATCATGCCCTGCGTGGCAATATTCCCACTCCATGTAACCAACCCACCAAGATCGGAAACTGAGAATATTTTGGGATCATGATCACGGGCGTCTTTCCGGCTCCGAGGCCAAGGCCCATCCCAAGTTTCCTATACTGTCCAAGTTACCGAGTGTTCACAGATTACGAATTGTGGGAAGATGTCCCCGGCAATGGGGATAAGCAGCTCCGTTATCTTTTGACTGCCGTTATTTGGCGTTAAAGCCCGTGAAGAAGCGCCGCGAGTGATCGGTAGTGATTGCGTGTAAGCCACGTGGAATTCGGGTATCTTTTGTGGCGAGCGGCGGCAGCGCCGAAAAAAAAAAGAGCGTCGTAGGTTTTTTTGATTCAGTTTTCGCAATCGGAATGGGTACAAAGGTGACGATGTATATACGCGGCAGAAAAGATTGAGGAGGTTTTGGAACGTTGTCGTCTGCAAAAGTATGTACCACCCCAGCTTGGGGGGGCACCTTACTGTGCATTACCGCGCTAGAGCGGTTTTGATCTGCAGTCGTCATCGGCGGACGCGCCTCGGATGTCTCCCGCGATTTCCAGCAAAAGCCAACCCACCACAAAAAACCCAACCGCAGAAACTTTAGGTTGAGTGAGGTCAGTGACGGGGAAAAAACATACTCCGGAATTAAGAGAGTAATATCATCCTTGAGATGCAGATTCATCGACACTGTAGAAGGGAATTTCGATATTTCATGTGCAAAAAGTCACGGGGGGAGTCTTTTCAGCGATTTTCGCATGGCGACGCGTAAGTATTTCCCAGTAGCGGTGCGTCCTTGGCCGATCAGTCAGTCGCCTTCGCTCCTCCCCTCGCACTGTCGTTGCGGTCTCGCTCCTCTGGGACGTTTTTAGATCTTGTGCTGCAGGGAGCAGCCAATGGCAGCCACCGCTTGCTTGGCTGCCGCGTAATGCTAGCAGAATTGCGTACTCCTTCCCCGAAGCAGTTTGGCTCGAGGCGAAGGACTTGACCGAGGGAGGAGGAGGGAGGGGTGACTCTGCCTCTCACTGTGCCTTTCTCCGCGTTGCTGCTGTTGCGTTGCTCTGCTGTGCCATTTGCCATTTCGTGGCTCAGCGCACTGGTGCTCTCGCTCGCCCTCGCCCTTCGCCTTCGCCTTCTTCTGGCACTATTCACTGACTCCCCCCGCCCACCGCCTCCATTGGCACGCTTTGAATCCTTTCTGGGCTGCGTCGTGTGTTTCGCTCTCTCGCTCTCTTCTTCCCTTGCACTTACCAACTCTCGCCTCCTCGTCCATCCTCCTCTCCGCAACGACTGACGACTACGCACTCTAATCCACCACCACCTATTCGGTCATTTTCGTCGACCGACAGGGTACAGGGAACCGGACAAGGTCCCTCGCTGGAAACAGAAGCTCCATTCTGGCGGGCTGCGTAAGCTGTGTACATACTACCTCCAGGCCATTCGACAACCCACCCACCACCACGTTTCCCACGAAAAGCACGGCTACGAGGCCAATCTCTTCTCTACGGTCGCCACTGGCCTCGTCCGCTCCGCACTGTCTACAAGCAATATCATATTCCCGCCTGCGCTCCGAACCATAATCAAACCTCGTCGTCTGCTTCAACACCCACCCGCCTATCTCATCATCACCACCCCTGACCAACCCATCATCCCCGGCAACCGACTACTGACGACGAAAGGACCACGACGGCGGCGACGGCGATCATATTAATACAAAGCGACAAAACCCCATCCACCCCCCCCCTCCAATCTCTCGGAATCAGCACAGCAGTACAACGCTCTTGACATGGCGACGAGCAACAATCCACCACCACCACACGCAGATGTCGCAGCATGGGCTAGAAATCTAACCAACAAATACACAGAGTGCATCAACAGCAAGCGTTCAGACGCTCTCGCGGCACGGGCACGAAACCTTTCACTGGACTCACCTTCACCGTCACCATCGTCATCCTTCGCAGACCTAAAGAAGTCACCGGAAAACACTCACAGCGGCTCATCCTCCACACCACGGCCATCATCCTCGCGTGGTGCGTCTTCGTCGTCATCGTCGTCGCCATCGCACGCGCTACGGAAATCTAAATCTAAATATGCTTTGAGTTCATCTCGGGAGCCAGAAGTTGGACCTGACGGACTACCCGGATACTCTGCTCGTTCTACAGCGAAGGTTCCGACGCCGCCGTCGGATTCGGCTTCGATCAAGTTTCATGCGGTTTTGCGGCAACTTTCGTTAGTGCCGCAGAAGTACGAGAACCCTGGGTTGTTGGATGAGGCTTTGGCTATGGTACCTTTGGCAAGAATATATTCGGAGGCGGACGAGGAAAGTCAGATTATGCAGGTCGAGGCTGTCAGTCTTGGGAAGGAAAAGGCAAAATGGGGATATCAGGATTGTGTGATAATGGCGCTTCTCAAGTAAGTAGCAGGAAAAGTTTTGGGTTTGGGTTTGGGTTTGGGTTTGGACTTCGTCATCGGAAGGACCTAGCCCCGGCGGAATACCTTATTGCAACTTGGCATTTGGACAGCTGCTAATAAGTGTGTTAGGTGGTTCAAGCGGGATTTTTTTACTTTCGTGGGTAATCCTCCGTGTCAACGATGCTACGCCGAACGACGACCGCACGATACGCACTCGATCGGCTCAACACATCCGACACCAGAGGAAAAGGCACGTGGTGCATCACGAGTGGAACTTTATCAATGCAAGAACGAGCAGTGTGGGAATCAGGAACGGTTTGCTCGCTACAGCGACGTCTGGACTTTGATGCAAGAAAGGAGGGGACGGTGTGGAGAATGGGCCAACGTGTTTTCCATGTTGTGTCGTGCCGTCGGTAGTAAGGTTCGCTGGGTGTGGAACAGTGAAGACCATGTAAGTTTTTCTTATTTTAACGTTTCGGCAGCCACTTTATCTGGTGGACATATATGCTTAATATAGTTGCTAATGATGTCACAGGTCTTTACAGAAGTGTTCTCGGTCCATGCCAACCGTTGGGTACACGTTGACGTCTGCGAGGAAGCATTCGACCAGCCTCGGCTTTACACGGAAGGATGGGGAAAGAAGATTGCATACTGCATTGCTTTCTCGCATGACGGTTGCGCAGATGTCACACGAAGATATGTCCGCAACCCTCGTCGACATGGCCTCCCTCGAACCAAATGTCCCGAGGAAGTACTGCTATTCATGCTAAACGACATTCGGGCGAAAAGGCGGGAAGGATTGTCTCCAGAAGACCTCAGGCGTTTGGAGAAGGAAGATAGAGATGAGGAGAAAGAGCTTCGGGCATATGAGATCAAGTCAATGGTTGCCGACGGTCTGATTGAGCCAAGGAGTTCGAGGAAGGAAGGGGAGAAGCGACCTCGACAGAGCGGTTTGTCTCCTCTCATTGCTGCATGATGTTTGGTGTGTCTGACTTTTGCTAGGCCCTGTGGATTGGAAGCGTCGGAGAGGTGAAGCTGAGGATCAACTTCCGGAACAATCACCTTTGGAGTCGCCAGACCACCGTATGGAGCAAGACGGGCACTGAACTCTTGGCCTTTGGGATCTGGTTGTTTGCCTGCAGTTGTAAAGAGACGGTTTCACGGGTAATTGGAGTTCTGGCGTATCTGTTTTTTGGCCTCTATATCGGTTTCGGACGACGGAATGCATCTATCGCCGTTACGCATATTGATTGGGAGTTATTCCTTTGGTTACACTTGGTGTATAATGATGGATATTTGGGGAGGAGGTTGTCGGCTTTAAACCCGTGCGATTATTTGGGGTGGGATAGCAGGTTGATTTCGCACGTGATGGCCGGTTGGAGGAAAACGAGGAGGACGATATGGAGGCTTCATTGAAGCCTCGACAAAATCTCAGACCATCACCACCGCTCGCGACTATTACTATTTTCCTTTGGACACATACTTATTCACAACATATTTCCTTCGTCACAAAAGCCACACACAGCTACCAGCCACAGTCACGCGTCTTCCTTACTTCATCTAATCGGGTCTGAGACTTTGATCATATTTTCTTTGGGCCATCACTTTTCTTGGGATTGGGATTTACCGCCACCGCCGTCTCCGCCACATTTCATCGTCACGACTTCTGCTTGAAGCTATTGTCAAGCGTTTACCATTTCTTTATTTCCGTTTTTTGTATTTTGGGATTTCTTGGGCGTGCTGCTTTTGAATTTTTTCTTCTTTCTCGGTTTTCGGGGTTCCATGGGTGTTTTGGGTTCTTTTTTCTTGTGCTTTTCATCTCGTTTTCGCTTGAAGGGGGTGCGGGGGGGACCGGTGGGATGCAGTTGGAATTGCAATTGGGGGGATGTGTCTTTTTTTTTTTTTTTTACTGGTGAATACAATTTTGGGGGCAATAAGGGTAGGCATGGCAAGCCATGTATTTTATCTACCATCTTCATATTTTTTTGTGGGGGGAGGAAAGAAGGAAGGAAGGGAGGTGGAGTTTTTAGACAGGAACAACAATTGAGATGCATAACTTCTCTGGGGGGGGGAGGTGTACACCCCCCAGAGAAAAACCCACACAAAAAACGTTTTTTGTCGATCCCTTTGAAGCCCTTCTTCGTATTTGTTACGCATGTGCAAAAAAAAAAAGTGATGTACGCATGTCTCACTGCATAAGTAAATAGATATTCCCCTCCCCAGGTAAGTTCCACGCGTAACGTCCGCGTTGAAATGTGATATATGATTGACACCCACAACAAGGCTTGGGGCGTGAATGAGGTGGCGAAACATGGTGCATCACTCGTATGTCTGGGACGCGTAAGGGCTCAGACGTCAACGTCGCGGGTTTTTTTTTGTAACGGGAGCTTTCGTCCGAATTGTCGATTTTTCCAGCGACTTATATACTCCCCCCCCAGTTTGATCTGGTTGGATCGAGATTTTATCCCCCCCAGATATTTCGAATTAGGAGGAGATCGCTAAGTATACCCACCATCTACATCGAAGGAAAAGAAAAAAACTTCTATGTACATACTTCGGATAGCGGAAATGAGGGAAAGTACTCGTACATATCACGCGGATGTGGCTGAGGCGGGGCTGAAACTTTTTGTTTTTTTCGATA